>JAOEHY010006054.1:0-19430 GCA_025447955.1 Psilopsiagon aurifrons | reverse complement strand
CCTCCAGGAGCAGAGGGAAGAAAAAGGGGGAAGTGAGTGAACAAACTGCGTGGCTGATTTATGGCTTAAACCACAACTATGACTTAGTATGAAGCCGCATTTAAAATCACTTAGCAGGTGATTGTCAGTTCTTTAAAGATGCAGTAGTGGGAATGTTGGATTTTTACATGTATTGAGGATGTTAGTGTTGGCTGTTGTAAAGACTGAGCATTTTTTGTTTTCCCTGTTTACTTTCTCTTCTGCAGCAGGTAAAGTAAATGCTCTTTTCACAAGAACAAGGGAGTGCATATGCTGTGAGGGGAAAAAGGATCTGCATCAAGTTTGCTGTGGTAAAATGATGACAAGTTGACCAGCCAAGGCTGAATAGAAGTTACATCTTAATTCTCCAGTCTTTTATGCTGCTTCTGAGTTAGGGATGAAGAAAAAGCTTCCAAAGGTTCTGATACTGGGCTGGAAAAGACTTGACAAAGCCTAAACATTGCAAGGACAGTTGTAAAAGCCAGTTGATGGTTTGATTAGTGGTTTGAATAGAACCAGTGGATGAAATGCACTGTTCAGCTCAGGCACCAGAGTGATTCTTCCAGAGAAAGTAGGAGAGGTTTCAGGAGGCTGCCTGAGTGAGGGGAAGTTTCCGATCTGCGGAGCTCTGAAGTTTGGAAGGGTGTGGGATTAGATCACCCTGTTGACGCTCAGCTCTTGAGCTGGAGTGCAGAGATTTGAGCTGTGAGGAAAAGCTCACAAATAATACCTTTTGAATTGAATGGTTGGTATTGGAAAGAACAGATGATGTCTTCAGGTTATCAGGAAGCATCTTAGGGTGGGGCAGTGTCACTTCCAGTGCTTGATAAATGTCAGCAGTTCTTGAAAGATTAAGATGACAGTCTATGTTCATCTGTTTGTGCCTGTGGTCTTGGACGAATGGCTCAGAATAGAGTCTCACTGGTAGGCGGAGGAAGTCCCAAACAAAGCTACAGTCAGTGCTGGCAAGAAAAAACAAAACAAATTCCTTGACTCAGGAAGCAAACACAAATACCGTGTCATATTGATGATACCACGTCACATTGTATTTTTAACTCAGAAGAGAAACTAATTTTGTAAAGGAGCAATCTGGCTTTTTTATACAATATAAAAGTGTCCCATGATACCTTCTAAAATACACAGAGAGAAAACCAGGTGGATTTATCCTTTTGTATCAAGTGTAGATGACCCGAATTCTTTTGCATTATTTCTTAGTTTACAAATAGGAATTACCTCCTCCCCACCCCCCAGTTACTACTCTTTGCCCTGTCTTATACTGACACAAAACTAAATCCAGTTTTAGGTTTTAAAGATCATGTGCGCAGGAGATGCACATGAGTTCAGTTCCCATTTTAGATTCAGAAAAGAGAGGGCATTCCCTTGCTTTGTTTTATTAAGGAGTTTCTTTATACTTTAGGGAAAGTTTTGTGGTGGTGAAACCTTCATTTTTCCTTTGCATTTCACCTGCCAGGGTAAAGGTGAGCCAGCTAAGTTTCACTGCAAAATATCAGGGATGACACAAGGTTTTATAGATGTGTGAGCAAGGTGGTCTGAAGATAGAGGAGAGTCATCCTTTTCTTCTGTATGGTATGTGTTGAGACTCATTCGCAATGAAACTGATTTGATGCACTTTTCAAGAAAGATGTGGAGAAAGTCCAGAGCATAATAATAAGAAAGATCAGTGGAGCAGAAAATTTCACCCATTAAGAATATGGAAGGCTTTTTTTAAAGTAAATTAGTAAGTGGTACAAGTTCTTAAGTATTTAAGGACTGCTGTATAGTTTTTGCAGTTCATTATGGCCACAGCGGTAAAGAAGTGGTAGATAAAATTGTAGTGGAAAAAGTTGGTTAGATCTGAGAACTTTCTAGTGAAAAAGATTTTTAGATGCAGGACAAGACTGTGAGAATGTTTTTGAATGTAGCCTGTGGGAGACCTGCAAGTAAAGATTTGGCAGGCATCTCCCAGGAGTGACACAGATACAGGAAAGTAGGGTAGGCAGTTTCTCAAGGTTCTTTCTATCGTTACCTTCTGTTTTCATGTGAATTTTACATTGTAATGGGTTTGATCTTGGAGTGGAGATACACTAGAATTCAAAATAAAGGGTATACTTTGAGGTTCAAGATGCACCAAATAACGAATGATGGTGGGGAAGATGTCTTGCTTAGCTCTAGGAGACAGTGGACTAACTTTTAATGCCTTTAATTGTAATTTTGAATTAATACAAAATCTTTCAAACTTTTGAACCTTAGTGCATGTAAAATGCAATAACCACTAACGTTATAGTAATTTTGACCTATATTTTTGGTATATCCAACACCTATAGAGACTGTATGAAAGTTAGTTAGAGTCTTTCTTCTCATTACAGATCCTTGTTGGATCATGGGAGCAATGCAGTTCTGGTTGAATCTTAATATTACAGTTTATCTGTCAAAATACAGGTTTACCCTTTGTACAAGTATTGTTTATGTAACTGCGTGCATCAGTAAAGTTACGTACTTAGTACGCGATTATCCAAGTGGTACTGGTGTAGGAACATTAAATTTTAGCTGTCAAAAGTATTAAACTGTACGCTAGTAATTTATCCATGTGTGACCGACTGAGTCTTGCATCTGCTTGTGTAGTTATTAAGAGGGACAGGGCCTCATTCACAAAGCTGATCCTGGACTAGCCTGTTAATAATAAACTTAGGCTTCCACAAAACCTAAAATACAGAAAAGCAGTTACTCTAGGCTTAATCAGAGATATTAAGACAAATACAGTGTGAACAGTTTCCTTACATAGTCATCATTCAAAGCATTCAGTCTTCACTGGTTACTTGCCTTTTTCTCTCCTTCTCTGTAGTTTTGCTTTTTAAAAATTAGAAATTGTCAGTTAGCAATGTCATTATTTTAAATGCATGATGGAAAAAGAATAAATGATGTGGTTTATCCTACAGAAATCTAGAGTTAGTAATAAACTTGTCTCTTTGAATGTTTATTTGCCATGTATTACTTAGTATAATTTATAGGATGCATGGTCTCAAATGAGCCATTCAAACTTACAGCTGCATTTTAGGGTGAAGTCTTTTATGCCAGCAACTACTACAAGAGAAGAAGAGCAGTTTAACTGTTTGTGTCTTTTTTGGGTGTCAAGAGAATATGCTGTAGTAAACTGTAAATGGTACATACAGAAGCTTTTCCCATTTTTTTTTTTTTAATCTGAGAAATCTTAGTGTATTTCCATTTACAGCTGAAAATTACCAGCTCGGGGATGGCATATGTTTTGCTGTGCTTGAACTTCTGTCAATTTACTGGTTTAATTCACCTTTTTTTAGTGCAGACTCATTTGTAACTGAATCTTGAAGGTCAGGGGATTTGTTAAGTATTTCAGTATATGTTGCCACTGTCCAGTGGAACTGTACTCAGCAGTGTTTTATCCTGACTCTGCAGTAACAGTAAATCAAGTTAAATTGCTGCAAAATATGACGCTTTGTAATCATGGTCTGATGTAGGAATTTTTGGGGGATGAAAATAGAACATTATTGATTCAAGTGGCCTTGCCTCTCCTTTATTGGGAAACAGCCCTGCTAATAATTTGGAATAGATAGGACTTATTATGTTACTGTGTTTCCATAATATAGTAACATATTTAGGTTGTTATTATGTTGTTGGGGTTTTTTTTTAATCATACTACACCATGTACCTTGACCAATACTTTCCAATGTTCTTACTCAAGGACATGTGTCAGGTTTAAGTAAAAGAAGGAAGTTTAGGTGTTGTAAAGACAAGTTTGCACCGTGTATGCTGTACCGTAATGCTGACTTTTGGCAACAACTGTACCTGGACATTAGCTTGCTTTTATTCATGTCACATCAGCTGGATATATGTAATAATTTTGCTGATGGATTTTTTTGGTGGTGGTTGTTCTCCTCCCAACATCCTCTGCCCTCCAGTAGGGAGTAAAATGTTTAATGTTTTATTTAATGTAGCTACCCAGGTTATTGGAGTAGGTAGGGAAATGCTGCTTTAGTTCAAAACATGGGATAGTGAGGCATCTCTAAACAGTGCATGTAGTCTGATCTTTCTAAAGTTTGATGAGCTGTGCATGTGATCGCAAGTGAATACTCTGGACAATGAATCTCTTAGCCATAGAAATTGTATTGTTCTTGTTAAGAGCTGAATACACAGAATTATATATGCTCACTTAGCTGAGAGCTTATTCAACTTCCATTCTAAAGTGCTGTGGGAAAAAATTCTGTGTAACCTGATAGAAATCCAGTGCTTGAGGTTTTTTTTATTATTTTAATTACTTAGGTTAGTCTTCAACAGTGGCGTTGCATTGTCAGGATAACTGGTTGACAGCTGTTTAGTAGTGTACAAAGGAATTTAGAGATGGCTGCTCAGAGATTCTTCCAGTATAATATTTCAAGGCTGAAGCAGCTGGAATTCCATAGCTTCAGAGCTGTATTCCATGAATGCTGCATTAATAAGCACATTGATTTTCTTCCTAATGCTCAAAAAATAAAGCCATTCTGGTTTTATTTTAAAAAAGTAAGAAATAAAGAAAAGTTACTGCAGCCCACTTAGGGGAAGCAGTGATATTTGAGGCAGATTGAGAAAGGGCTACTGCATTTGGCTAATTCTCAAAGGCTTATATGAATGCTAGGGAGCTGTATATGGCAAAGTGATCTTTGCATGCTGTACCACAATGCAATAATTTTACATTATATATATACATATATGTTATATATATGTATGCATCTATATTATGCACATATATATTATATACACAATATAATGTATTACAGTAGTGACAAGAGTTTTTTTTATTGACTAATACAACTGTTAAAAGCAAAAGCTACCTTTCTTGCCTCTATTCTAAGACCATTGCCCTCAACATCTTTGTTTTTTCTACAGTGCAGAATTGTGGTTATGTGCCTTACCACATTTGTATGAAAGTGCAAGGGTTGGAGTTTTTATTTTCATTCTTTTATGCTTTCTGGAGTAAGCCGTAGTGGGCTAGAGCTTCATAGGTCTGTTTGCCATTTTGGAAAGGTTTAGCTTATGTAGAGTGTTTTACATGTTATACTGAATGCTGGTAACAGCATGGATGAAAATGGTACTGATGCTGCAACACCTGGTAATCAAATAATATTGGTTCTTGTAAAGGAGCTGAGCTGCTGTGGAGTATGGGAGAGTAGTGGAAAAAGAATTAACCCACTAATTTAGTGGTGACTTGTCTTCTTCATTCCATGTAGATAGGCTTGTACAGATTTCTTTGAAATGTATGAAGGATACCTTTAACCTTTTACATCTTGCAGCAGTTTTCTTTCTTATCTATGGATCAACATGTAGTTATTAGTAGGAGGAATTACGGTTGCTTTAAGTGTGATGTTAACAAGGGGAAGGAGCAAAGCGCTGTCTTGCATATTCAGATGTGTTGCGGGGATTGCCAGTTAGACTGATAATAATATTCATCATCTATGAGAAGTGAGCCCCTGAAGGCACAGGAGGATGTGCATGTTTGTGTTTTCAGATGTCTGTGTGAATGATCTATGTGTAAGGGCTTGGGGAGAACATAATTTTTAGTAAACATATTGAAAAGCTGATTTGTAAGAGGAAAACCATCCATTGCTAGGAAGAATAAGGAGTTTATGTGCTAGTGTTTGAATTCAGCCTGAAAAATTCAGGAAGTCAGCTGTGACAGATTTCTTGCCTCCTAACAGCAACCGTTTCGGAATTTAGCAGGCCAGAAATCTTTGTTTTCTGTTAAGGTGTTTTCTTAATTTGTGATCCTTCTTTTAGTACAGAAAGCTAGTTATCCTGTGGCAAGAACAACAAATTAAAATAATCTGTCAGATTCTGACAAACCCATGACATCTGGTTAAATTGAGACTTCATCAGTTTGAAGCACACTGTTTAATTTTCTGATGCCTATTTATGGTATAATTTCTTAGTTTTGAAACTGTGTGAAGACTTTAAAGTTTGTAAAGAACAGGTCTTTTTTTAGCACATGCTGTTTGCTGCTGTAAGAATATCAAAGCAACTATTTAATATCTAACTGATACTGTGGATGTTGCGGAGTTTATTTTCATTATAAATGCAGTATTTTTTTTTGTGGGGAAATTAGCAAATGGGGAAGTTTTGCTGTTAGAGTAGTATGTTAGCATACATCATGATGGTCATGTACTGCCAGTAGGAGTTTTAGAAAATTAATATAATGACTCTTTTGTTTTTTTTTTTCTTGGCTACCGTTTCTTTTTCAGGTATGTAAAACTTCACTGAGTTTCTCTCCGTTTTTCCCCCTTGTAATTGCATGTGGTGTTTGTTAAAACTTTTTTTTTTTCCTCTCCCTACGTGAACTTAGTTTGGAAGTACTATTAGAAGTTACGTGTCTCGGTATATACACAGCACTTTATGTGTACTTATTAGAATTTTACTGTTGTGAAGAGTTGATTTTGAGTATTAGAATAATCACCACCCTGTCGAAAGTATTCTGCTTAGGTAACAGATGGTCGTAATGTTCTCTTGGATGTAGGTAGTAGTGTATAGTTCACTTAAATGTAACATATTTTAGAAGTTAAGAGTAATTTGTTTATATGTAATTTTTTTCTCTTTTTATTACACTGCTTTCCCAGCAAGGACAAGTTTGGAAGGTTTGCAAAGCTTTTCACCTTCCCTTTGCCCGCTTGCCCGCTTTCAGAATCGGTCTCATACTCCATGACTTCTGTCTCTGCGGTCCACAACTCAGTCATAGAAATCAGTGTGGAAAAGTTCTTAAATGAGCTGTCATTTGAGTTAACTGTTGCGTAAAAGTGCCTAGCATGTAATTTAGTTTTGCATGAGACACTTAACTCTTTTGCAAATCCCTGAGGACTATAAAACTAAATGAATCTTTGAGAGAAAATGAGATTTGAGCACAAATCTTGTCATGTAAGTAATGCTGCTTTTAGTATGTTTCTCCAACCTAAATGGTATAGCATGGCTTGCTGATCAGAGTAGTTGAGAAGCAGTGTCTGACACCATGCACTATAGCTGGGAAAAGTACGTGCTTCCTCAGTTGTTTGTCCACAGCAGCTGTTCTGATGTGTCGATGTAAGTTATTTTAGAGTCCTAACACCTAGTTGTGACTTCTGTTCAAATCAGAATTTAATGGCATTTTTTGATTGCTGCTTTTATAGCGCAGCCTATGCTACCATAGGAGTTAAGAAAATGAGCAAAACCTGACTTCGTAATCTAAGGAACTAGGATGCTTTAGGCAAGTACTGGTGGTTTTGTTGTGAGATGGAAAATTGTCTTGCAGTTAACAATTTAAAGAGAAACTAAATACAGATTGGTGGTGGGTCTCTTAGCATTGTTTCACAGAGGATATTTGAATCATTTAATGTGCCCAGCACTGTCCTCCACAGATGATGACACGTTTGAATTTTCTAACAGTTTAACTCCAGATGAATACAACACTACCTCAAACCAGGAATAGCATTAAAAGGAAACCATGTTTTTTCCTCCTTTTAGGATTGAGTGTTTTTCCTCACTGCTGTTCTGCACTAACTGCTTTGATACTTCCATGCATTTTTTTTTCAGTAGAAGAGCATCTCTGTACTGTTTCCCATTGCATATTTCGGCTGTGACAGTCCCTGCGCTTTGCCTTTCATTTTATCACCTCCTCACTAAAACAAACAAAAAAAGAATCTTTCTAGTTTGTCTTCAGACTTGCAACTTTCATTTAGCTTTAGTTGGATGACTCTGGTTTTACTTAATTTTTTTATTGTATTTTTTTATAGGCATGCGGTGACCCCAAAGCCAAACCATCCTATCTTATTGACAAAAACCTGGAATCTGCTGTCAAATTCATAGTCAGGAAGTTCCCAGCAGTAGAAACACGCAACAACAATGTAAGTAACCAAATGGCTATATACATGTTTTTCTCCATATCCTTTGCCACTTGGTGCTCAAATCTGTGAAGGTTTGTGTTCTTACGAAGTCTCTGATGTTGCCAGTTGCATTTGGAGTATAGTAATTGAATCAAATATCTGACAGTGTACTTCAGAAAGAGCTATCCGCAAAGAGAGTATAGTATGCTGTAATTATGAGTCATTTTCTTTTAGTTTAGGATGCTTTCTGGTTTTCTCTTTGCCTACTCTCTTCTGTTCCATGTCAAAGAACTGAATTTAAATGTGAAATGAATTTAATCCTTCTAAAAGTCATGCCTCACTTGGATAGCCGAAATTCTTGGTGACCAAACTGATTGCAGAAGAGGGAAGTGGCGTAACTTGATTAGTGATGAGACCTGTTCAGCAGATCAATAAAAGACACCTGACTGCAAAGTGGAAAAATGTGTTAGTACTTTAGAGGTGCATGTGCCTTACAGGTGCCCTTGTGTATGAGGTCCATCCCTGTGGGAATAAAGAATGCTTTAGTACATAAGGAGAAACCTGTTGAAGTACAATGATACAGGCATATAATTGTTTCTTCTTCAGGTGTAGTGAGTTAAGTTGCAGTGGGAAATTATTTTTTGCCCTCTGTGGGATTCAGTATTGCTGAATTTGACATGTATCCTTTGGAGGCAGTTATTGGATTACAGGCAGGCATTTTGGCGGGTGATACATGCTTGTTTCTCTATTTCAATTTGGAAGTCAAGGGAAAGATCTTTGTTTTACCTGCTTACATTTCTTTTTTCCAAAGGAGGAAAGTGGAGGTAGGTGTTGGGTTTAAATGTTCCCTGCATGCAGCTACTTGCATGTATGCTTGAGATGTTTAGGCATGCTTTAAGCGTTCAGGTTTCTATGGAATGTTAGCTGGAATAATTAGTTTATTTTACAGTACCAACTAGAACTTCTATGTAATGTCTTCAGTAATGCCAATGGGGGAAAAAAAGAGAAAAACCTTCCCTTGTGGAGGAAACAGTTTCAGTAACAATGTGCTTTCTCACTTTGAAACAGGTACATGTTTGATATTGCCCATCTTTGTATTGAATTTGGTTGTATTAGTAAACAAAGATGGTAAATTCTTTATAAAATTTATGTAAAAAATAGTAAATCTTTAAATAGCATTTGATAAATGCTTCTGTATTCCGTAAGCTTCAGTGGCAGATCTATTACTAAAAGATTATGGACACAGAATTTATTTAATGCAGTTGCATGTATGCTTTATATGTCTTTTGGTTGTTGATTATGAATTTGGAGCTAAACTACTGACAGATACTTAACGATTTGGTACTGTGAAGTTTATGGGAAAGCTTAAAGCTAACTTGACAGTTTTTGACAATCACAGTTTCTAAAATAGGACATGCTCATAATGTTTTGTCATTCCTTTGTGTTTATTTACCATGAGCCAGCCAGTCCTGCATTTATTAAAGTTATCAAAAGCCTACCCTCCTTATGTATGGTCACAGCTTAAAGTAGGGATTTTTGAGTTCTAGCAATAACCAGCTGGTGTGTCCCTCCGTGCAGTGAGAGCTGGCAGCAGTTTGCTTGTCTTAGTTGTATCTCCCAAAAGAAACCTTTTCCCTGAACAGATTCCTAATGAGACAAGTGATATGTGCAGAGAAAGTTCTAGTTTGATGTGAGATTGATCTTCTTGTTTGTGAACCTTAGCTTTAAGAAGGTGTAAGCATTTAGCTCCTGGTCAGGAAGATGTTCCCTTCCTTTCCCTTCCCTTGTCTTCCTCCTACCACTTGCAAAGAACCAGGTCACCATATATTAGGGCACACCAAGGAGTTCCTTCAGTAAGGAAACAGTGGATCAGAGACTTAAAAGGGCAAGAAGCTTCCTGGGACAGGGGCACATCAATTAATGAACTATTATAGAAGATTACAGATGGGGAAGTTGTTGAGACATCACAACCTATTTCCTCCTTGCAGTGAAAATTCTAGGACAGCCTTTCTGGGAGAGGTTTGGCTTTTGTGCATTCAACTGCAGCAGTTGTCATTGCTTAGCATTGTGCATCTGTGCGTTTAGTAGGACCTGTTGACATGTCCAGATGTGATACTGCCAAACAATCTTGCATTCAGTTAGAGAATAGGCTGTGCCTGCTTTCTTGATTTTTACTTTTAACCCACTTTTAGCTGTTTTTTTTTTTTTTTTTTTCTCAGGTATGGGCATTTACAGTGTTTTGTCTCAGAGGTGAATAACATGTTTTATCAAAGAGTATAAGCAGTGTTTTCTGTAATCACTTGGTCTTGAAAAGCCTGCATTTTTATTCCTTTACAAGTGATTTTGTGATGTTTGCTATTGATAACTTTTACATCTTTATTCACAAAAAAATACAGCTCCTGGTTTTGATCCTCCTTCAGAACTTGACATGCTGAGTCAGACTAGAGCAGTGTCTGACAGTTGCTGAATTTCAAAATTGTACCAAGAGTTCAAGTGTATGAGCAGCTCAGTGATATGCCTGCTGAATCCTTGTTGATGAGGCTGAAAAATAATCTTCCAAAGGGTTGATTATAGATAACTCTGGACCTCATCAGTTCATAACTCGCTCTCTCCTGTTGTCTGAGAATAGTCCCTGTGATCTTACACTTGCCCTTTCTTCTCAAGTCACCATTATGGACCATATAACCTTGAAAATGTGCAGTTTGATGACGGAGCTCATAAATCAACTGTTAACAATGTTGGGCAGCAATATGCTATTGCTTAATAGTGTATGAAATAAGCTGCAGAGGGTATGGTATGTATGTATAGAAAATAATGGCAGGATTGACAAAATGAGAAACCAACATTTTAAAGTCCTATTTGGAAAAGATAACTTTTTATTATTATACAGTTCCCATCTTCAGTGTTTGGGAAACTTTAGTATTTATAATTATTTTAAATTGACTAAAGCTTTGTTTTGAAAAAGCCTTTCAAGCTGGAAAAACCTTCCAAAAAGCTTTATAGTGCCTTCGTTCTTGGTCAGATCAGTGATCTGATTGTGCTCGTATTGACTTGAGGTAACATTTATTTTTACTAAATTTCCTTCCCTGTCTTCAGAAGTAAAGTTCCGAAGTAAGGGATGTGGAAGCAGCCTGATTTTTCTGAAGGATTTTTTGACCTTATTCTCCTTTAAGCCATACAGGCAAGGTTTTCACCACAGAAATTTAAAGAGCACATACCAAACTCCAAAAAAAAAAAAAAAAAATAGAGCGTGAGCTAAAAGGTTCTCTCTTCTTAGTCAGTCCTACTGTTTAATCCCATTGTAAAACCAGAATATTACTTCCCAATGAGGCATTGGAGATGCTGGGAGAAAAGTAGATTGTCTGTTGATAGTGGATAGGGTCTTGAAAATCTGTTGCGTGCACGGATCACGGATCTTTGTGTTTCTAAAACGCCACAGATGGGAAGTAGCAAGACTATCTGCCTTCTTTCTTGAACATATGTTTTTCTTTCACTCAGATTGCTCCTCAGCAATTTTCCTGTAGGAAAATTTGCTATATATGTAAGTGTCTCTTGGAGAAGTTGAGGCTTAGTCATTGCTTGGTGGTAAGCAGACCACTGAAACGTCACTCAGAATTTTCTAAGTCGGTGCTTAGTGGGAGAAATATCCGTGTTTCCCAGATACTACTAATCTTCATCTTCTTTCTAGTAGCTGTCTTCCCAGTACTTTTGTGTTAATGCATTGACTATGCATTCAATTTCTTAGGAGTTAATATTTTGAGAGTTTAGCTGCCTGATTTAACTGCAGCATTTTTCTGCTATATTATGTCAATGGTGACTGGAAATATGATCATATGAGAGTAAAGTACATAGAAGCAGTGCGTTTTCAGCCTGCCTGGGTTATATCCGTACATATGAATTAGTTCACTTTTACATACTTACTTCATGGCAGTGTTAGCTTTTTCCTTTAAGATGCCAGTGTATATGTCTGGTCTGCTCACTATGTCTTTCACAGTGAGCTGGCTGCATAGGAAATGAGCTGAATGCGGGAGATGCATTGTGGGGACAGGGTGGCTGGACCTCCTTGGCCAAAGCTTATCGGAAGACATAAAACAGAAAAGCTTAAACATTAAAGACATTAAACAGCCAAAGCTTATCAGAAGATATGCTTTTATTAAACGTCTTCTTTTATAATAAAATGTCTGAAATACTCACTTTATAGCCAGTCTTGATTTTTATTTGTGATAGGTGCTTCCACTAATTAGTCTCTTTCAAAGCACTCAACTAAATACGAGTAATTTATTCACTTTTCAAAGTATGCCTTTCAGCCACTGCAAGGGGTCCAGTGCCTAAAGGAAAATGCTCTTCCTTTTGCTTGTTTCTAATGAAGCTTTTAATATTGGAATTTGCTCAGTGTTTGTAAAGATATAGAAATTCTCTTCAGAGGAAAAGTAACATTGGCTGTTCTGCCTCATGTATTGGTAAAACTTTTTCAGTAGGACATGATCATTTTATTTTTCAGGAAATTATGTGGTCATTAACAACTGTGGTAGCTGGTTTCTTAAGAGTAACTTTAGTCACTTAAATCCCTCAAATCAGTGAACTGTAATACTTTTCTCCGTATTTCTAGAGTGCTAGGTTTCTTGTATGGGAGACTTGATTTTTCAGATAACTTACTGCTTGCTTAAGCAAGAAAAACCCGTATTCCGCCATAAAACAAACTGACCTCCTGGCCATGAAGGCTAAAATCCTGATCAGGTAAGAGAATGCCATGCTTTTTGTGCACAGCTGCCAGTTCCACTCTGCTACTGCTCAAGGAACTTGCAGTGCTGAAGGAGCCTCAAATGAGATTGATTTTTCCAAAACTTACTACAGCACTGATTTAGGTTATGGGAGTTAACCCCCTACATCAGTAGAGTCATCTGATGAGAAACTAGTCCCCGTTCAGCTTTGTACAAGCAGTTGTGCCTGGGAAGAAATTGCAAGATATACGCAATAAATGAAATTTTATCTACGTTTTTACTGAAAAGTCACTCAGACTTGAAATCGCTCTGCTAACGCCATGGCCTGATACAACCATACCTGCTGTTTTGATTTCCTATGCAGTAGCACATATGTCTTCAGTAATTTGCGTAAGAATGACTTTGCAGCTTAAAATGACTTATAAGCAGAGAATAGTACATAAAATTTTTCAGCCTAAAGTAATTTGAAAGTGAGCATTTTTTCATTGTGATTCCAAAAGGTAATGTGAAACCATGAGACCTCTTTAAAATGTTTTGCCAAACAAAACTTGTAATGTAACTTATGAGTAATAAATGTAACTTACATTTTTTCAAAATCCTAAATGCTGGCAGTGGTGATGTTTATATTCATGGCTTAACACATGATTGTGTATGAATGTGAGATAGAATAACATCCAAATACCATTTAATTTTCATCATTATTTGTAATAAATCATTATAGTACACCTCTATAAATCAGATCAGTCCGTGTATGCCTTGACCAGTGACTCACCAGTCATGTTACTCACTCTTGTTGCTTAATAGTATAAGCAATACCTGCAAAAGAATGAATGTGTGTAATACTTACCAGCTTGAATATATGTAATTCTTAACCTCTTCGCTTCATCCATTAAGACTTTTTGATTTGATGATTGACAGCTTTAGGCCATTAAAAAGCAAAGAATCAAATCCCCCTCATTAATACCTAGACAGTATTTTAGTTAAGCAGTGTTTCTGAGATAGCATTCTAAAGTTAGTTTTTGTGAGTTTATAATGAATAGTTCTTTCAGGATTTCATGACAGAAGTGTAAGAGTGCAGGCAGCTACAGAAGTATGTCCAAAACATTTTTATCTATAGAGTAGCATAGATGAGACTTTCATTCTTTGAATATTTGCCTGGAAGATGTCAAGACCTGTGGCCAAAGCTTGTGTGATACGATCATATGTGATGAGCCTAATGTAGGAATTGCTGTATGAATTTATGTGAAAGAAAGAGAATGAAGGAGCTGTTGCTAATGACTTGACAGGGTGATTAGCAGTCCAGTTGTCTGCCATGATTGATAACCTGGACCACCCCAGGAGCAGTTGTGGAGGGTCCTAAGTGGCTGTTTCCTTTTCAGAATAGTTAACTTAGTGCTAGGAACCTGAAAACAAACCGAAAGTAGATTGTACTGTAGAAATACATCAGTTAGTAAACATGTTAAATATTCTATTACATCTTTTCATATGCAGCATGTCACTTTAGAAGCTGCCTTTAATTGGAAATAAGAAACCAAGGACATCATTGTGCAGTTATTTTACTGAATTTCAACTCTTTATTTGATTAGATCCTTCTCTCTCTCCCTGCTGTTCTGCTATAGATTTTGTAGCCACAGAATTCTGTTCAAGTGAGTTGAATTTAAAAAATCTTCATCTGAAGACTCTGTAGGTGGCTAGCATAGTGAGGATAATAAATGACAGTAAGAATTCTTGGCAGTGATTATTTACCCCTATTCCCATATTTTAACAGTCAGTTTGTAATATTGCTTTTTGGGTTTTATATTACAGCTAGTAAGATGAGGTTGATGGTGTCTTCTCCGAGGACATTGTGATATGTATGGTGTTATATTGTAGAAATCAAATGCAAGTGTTTAATAATCATATACTTGATGGAAAAAAACCACACTGGTACGAGGAGAAAATTCCTATACCTGCAGTCTATTCCTGGACCATGAAATAAGACATTTGTTCACATACTACTGCTACCAGTCTAATAATTCTGATAAAATAGTTATACAACTATAGTTATCTGGTTTTCCACACATAAAAATCCTCTGAACAATCATTTCTAGTTATCTCCTACTTTTCCTGAACATTCGTACTAAACAAGTGTTGATTAACATTGGTAATGTTCTTATGTTTTCTTGTCTTTGAGCCATTGCTTTCATACTAAAGTGTTGATTAACATTGGTAATGTTCTTATTGTTTTCTTGTCTTTGAGCCATTGCTTTCTTGTCTCTGAGCCATTGTGTTCATGTAAGCTTTAAGTTGGGTCTGTCTTGCATTTTCTTACTTGGTTTGGGCTTCTATTAAGGTACTTTGTGTACCTAACCAGTTGTGTAAAAATTTTGGGGGCTTCATATGAAAAGGTAGGGCACAAGACAGCTTAGTAAAAATCAGTTCCTTCTCTTGTGGATAATCTGCTTGGCAAAGTATCAGCTTTGCTCTCTGATATTTGAAGTCCTGACTTATATATAGTATATATGTGATCAGAGATGTGGTATTTATTAGACAAAATAATTTTTTTTTTTTTTAATTTCTCACTAGTATGCTGAAATTTCTGTAGCTTTCTGTATGTGTTAAATCTGATTCAGTTCATTCAACAAAAATATTGTTGGCCGTGTTGGTATAATTTTATTTCAGTTTCTTTAAGAATAATTAAAACACTTTGGTCTGACCCGTCAACAGGGTATGGTTAGCTATAGGAAAAACAATTTTTTGATGCTAGTAATGTTATAAGAGTTGTTTCTTCAGCTTATCCTACTTTAAAACTTTTGTTGAATACTAGAAGCAGAAATGTTTGCTGATAATGAATCGCAAGCTAAGGAAAAAAGCGTCAATAACACCAGCTATTTCTAAACAGCTGTTAGGAAATTAGTAATGGAAAGTTTTGTTGCAGTGGGTGTGGAGAGAGCTGCACCCACATTCTTGAGTAATAAAAATGCAAACAAACATCCAAGACACTACACGCTGTAGACTGCACTTTTAAACATCACTCATTAGGCTGTCCTGTATAAATTGAGCTATTTGTGCCATGCTGATTTGCTATGAGAATTGATGTGTTTTGCACATCAGTTTTACTGGCACCTTAGCACCTGAAGAATGACCACCTTAACTGTATACATAAGTTTTGGCATCACTTAGTTATAAACATCTCTGGTAATACTGGTAACTAAGTAACAGGGCACAGCAGTGATTCTTTAATTCCTCCCTATATTCTCTTCTTTAACGTACCGTTTCACAGAATTTCTAAAGAAAAAAAATTATTTTTTTTTTTTTTTTTTAGTCATAGTACTCAGCACCAGCTCCCTTTCCTCTGTGTCTCCCATCTTGTGTACCATGGCTTTGAAATTGTGTCATCTAGAAGTGGACACTAGGTTTTGATTTGCTATACCAAAAATAGATGCAGTGTACAACTAAAGAGGATCACAACCTCATTTGGGTTGGAAGGGACCTTTAAGCTCATCCAGTTCTAACTCCCTGCCACAGGCAGGGACACCTTCCATTAAACCAGGCTGTTCCAAGCCCCATCCAACCTGGTCTTGAACACTGCCAGGGATGGGGGAGCTACAGCTTCTCTGGGCACCCTGTGACAACACCTCAGCACCCTCAGAGGGGACAACTCCTGCCTGAAATCTCATCTGAGTATCACCTCTGGCAGGTTAAAGCCATTCCCCTTGTCCTCTCCCTACAAGCCCTTGACCAAAGCCCCTCTCCAGGTTTCTTGTCGCCCCTTTAGGCACTGAGATGCCCTACGGTCTTCCCAGAGCCTTCTCTTCTCCAGGCTGAACAAGCCCAGGTCTCTCAGCCTGTCTCCAGAGCCGAAACAGTCTTGATAGTCTCACTTAGCATTACACCTTGCTTAGTATGAGTTAGGATTGCAGCTTTAAATGTTAAGGCATATGCACAATTGTAATGTGAGCTCTGGTTTTGTCTTCTACTTTACACTGGAATTAGTGTTACTTCTGAATAATGCCATGTGGTCTGCTCCTGAAAATTTGTGAAATGACTCCTGAAATTCATCCCATTCCCACTTGTGTTAGTTGCACAGAAACAAACTTATTTCTGCTCAGTTCTGAAAGCAAACCAGCTGCAGGAAACCCTTTAAGCTATAGGACCAGGGTGAAGATTAAAACCAAGCATCTTAGTTGATGAATGTTAATTGTGTAAGAGCTGTTGACTGCCGAAGTGGCTCTGAAGGTACAAAATGCTCTTTGCTTTGGGGAGGTCCCAAGTGTAGACACCAGTTCACCTGGAGGTGTACCAGAGCTGTGCAGAGCTGCAGGAGCTCCAGGATCTGCCATGATGATGCTGGGGTCTCCGTTCTCTGAGCACAAGGCAGTTAACATTTGAAGATGTGTTCTGCACAGCAGCAGTTTACCTGGAAATATCCTATTTCCTGGTGCATGTGTTATCAGAAGTTACAAAATAAACAGTTTGCGTGCACCCATTTTTCATCTAAGTCACAGCTCATGACTGTGTGAGGGGAAACTTAAATATTACATAGCATATACATTTGAAGTCAGCCTTGAAAGTAAAATCCTTTGCACTGGTTTAAGAGTAGACGGGAGTATTTAATAATGTAGCCATTCTAATTTGCTTGTAACTGTGCATACCAATATTCCTTGGCTATAATGGAAGTCTTATGGCTCAAGGCTCCTAAAAGTCATTATCACCTTTAAAAATCAGAGGAAATAAGAAAAAATTATCTTACATATGATATGCAGTAGTGGTCTAGGCAGTCTTTTTGAATTTAGAGGCATTTTAGTGCTTCACATAAAAGCAAGAGCACAGCTTTACGAGGAGTGAAAGATGAAGAAGCATATTCCCTTCTAACATCTCATGAAAATAAGCTAACCAATTTGAAACCTCTTAATCTTAATTGTGACTGTTTTCTCTCACTGGGAAGAAAATCCTGTTTAACTTGATTGGTCTTTAATTTAAAGTCTTGCTGCTTTTTTGAGAGCACTTTTTCTTGCCAGTGTTACAACCGCTTTAACCAGTTCATGTATCAGGAAAGAGACTTAATTTGTAGCTGGATATTGCAAGTTAAATAACTGTATTCTTGCAGTGCTGCAAGACTAATACATAGGTAAACAGAATGGCTGTTGCGTAACAGCTGCTTTTTGTGTATTATCAATTGTGATTAAGTGATCTCTGGTTCCTGCAGCAAATTTTGAAAAATATGGAAATTCAATGATATTTCATTGTCTGTTTAAAAAATAAAAAACCCACATGTGAACTATTTTATGCCTTTGTATTCACATTTGCCTTTTCCATTTTATCCACCAGTGTCTAATGCTAGTGTTTCGCTACTTCTTTTGTTTCTTTATTTTGTTGCTTTTGTTTGAATGTATTATTGTGTTTATATGGAACTGGTCAAAGAACCGTTACTGTATTTTATGTTTGTATCTACATTTTATTTTGCATGCTTAACGTGGCTTTGCCTGGATATTCTTTTTGGTAAGTTCAGAATTTAAAAGCATACTGTTTTTCTGTAGTAAAGTTTGTAACCTGCCACCTTTTCTCCCACCTCAAGTAACGCCCTCACTTTATTTTTTTCCTTTTGTCATGCTGATTTGTGCTCATGTACTGTTCTGCTTTGGCTAATTCTACATATTGTAACACTGTTTTCCTAACTACTCATTTTCATCTCTAGCAGAGCTAAACAGTATGACTTTGGTACTAATGTGTACTAATTTGACTTTTATCTCCAAAGCATAGTGGACAGCTGTTAAAATGATCTGTTCTGAGAACTCTGTGTGGATTTGAGACACAGAACCTCAGACTTAGAAAACAATGTTGAGGCTTCTTTGCATAGCCTGATGGTTACTCAGCGCTTCACAGGTATTATTTTCCAGCAGGCTTCTCCAGGTCTTCTAAGAACAGTGTACATGTTTATGTTTCTCTTTTAGCAACAGCTTGCTCAGCTCCAGAAAGAAAAATCAGAGATTCTCAAGAACCTGGCGTTATACTACTTCACCTTTGTTGATGTTATGGAATTTAAGGTAAGGTATTAGAAATATCTGTCACATCAGTTTTCTTTTTATTGGTGAAATAGCTGAACTTGTAGCTCAGTTCTTAAAATAAAAAATCAGTCTCCATTGCTAAGCATAGTGAAGTGATTTACTTAGTTCTTTTTAAACTAAGGTTATTCCTTTGTTTTTTAAGGACCATGTTTGTGAGCTGCTGAACACTATTGATGCTTGCCAAGTCTTCTTTGATATTGTAAGTTTCTATGTTTAAGCTTTCAAATGTCTCTTAAAACACCTCTGAGCAGTGTCCCCTGTGGAGAATTGAATGGACTTGTGTTTCTTGCACTAACGTAAACATCTCTAATAATAAATGCAGAAGAAATAAAACCACGGTAATCGTTACATCTCTAACGTGTATAATAGCTTGAAATCAGAAGATACTGGTTTTTTTTTTTTGAAACGAGCTGCTTATGGACACTAGTAAAAACCTTGTCCGTTACCAGACATGGTAATTGTGATTTTTCCTTTGTTGCGTGTGCAAGTTAATTTTTGGGAGCTGGCAGTGTGCGCTTGCAGCCCAGAAGCCAACTGTATCCTGGGTTGCATTAAAAGGAGCGTGACCAGCAGATTGAAGGATGTGATCCTGCCCCTCTGCTCTGCTCTCGTGAGACCTTACTTGGAGTATTGTGTGCGGTTCTGGTGTCCTGAACATAAAAAGAACATGGAACTGTTGGAACAAGTCCAGAGGAGGGCCATGAGGATGATCATGGGGCTGGAGCACCTCCTGTATGAAGATAGGATGAGAAAGTTGGGGCTGTTCAGCCTGGAGAAGAGAAGGCTGCGTG
>JAOEHY010006053.1:0-48306 GCA_025447955.1 Psilopsiagon aurifrons | reverse complement strand
ATATGAGGAAGAAATTCTTTACTGTAAGGGTGGTGAGGCACTGGAATGGGTTGCCCAGGGAAGCTGTGAATGTTCCACTGCTGGCGGTGTTCAAGGCCAGGTTGGACAGAGCCTTGGGTGATATGGTTTGGTGTGAGGTGTCCCTGCCCATGGCAGCGGGTTGGAACTGGATGATCTTAAGGTCCTTTCCAACCCTAACTATTCTATGATTCTATGATTCTATTATTCTATTAGTTCTTTCCTCAATCTAGCTGTCCCTCAATCTGTTGAAGAAATACATCTTCCCACTATTCTTTAAGTGTAAGATGCATCAAACAATGTCTGCCAACTATTTTTGCTCCAGCCTGGGACTGCAGTCTGTGCCTCTGTTAGCATTTTCTCCTCCCTGGGTTCTCATCCATGGCTGATACCTATGAATGTGCCAAGTTTGAGAAGCATGTACTTTTGCTTGCACACACAGAGAGTGGCACTTCTTGTATCAGACACTTCATGGCCAATTCTACTTTCTGATCTGTTACCTTTTCTGATCCCTTTGGCCAGTTTGGATGAGTAAATGGCTTTTCATTACAAGTGAGTGGTGGTACAAGGTATTCAGCACAGACCAGAGCACAGAACAGGCAAGAGTGTACAACTCAACCCAAACTGGGACTGAGGTCTTTTAAGAGGTATGTTTGTATTTCTGTTGATTTTTAGATGAAATGACTGGCTTGCCCCATTTCTTCAACCAAATATGGCCTGCCTTCCTTGTATTGCACAGGCTTGGTGAGCATGCAGCTGAGGTGGTTGCTTTGCATCCAGTGGCAGGAGTACACCCACAAGCAGAAGAAGCCTGGCAGTCCACAATTGCATATAGCTTTTGGAGAACTCATGCCTTGTTTTCCTGAGAGATCCTGCTCTCTCCACTGCTTGCCTGTGTAAATGAAGAAAGGGATGGTTTATTTATGTATTTATATATTTATGTATTTATTTATTTGTCTTAGAGACTGCTTTACTCACCCTGATGCCCTCAATGAACTCAAAATTTTATCCTCTGTTTTCTAAAAATCAGACCTACTGATGCCTTATCAAGACAGAATTCACCTGCAGCGATTAAAATGCCTGCAAGCACAGCCACAATTTCCATGCTGGAAAGTGGGTATCCATGTTCACACTTGAGTAGATGAGAAAGGTAAGGAGCTTGTGCTTCATTTAGACACCTCCCAGCAGAATCGTCCTAAAGCAAGTGTACTTGTATTAATATGTTGAGGTTTCTCCTAAGTAAAGCAGAGCTGAAAGAAGGAACTTTCATTCCTAGTCTTATGTGGGTGATCTGAAGATTAATCCAGTTACAAAACACCTCGAAACTGGTTTGGTTTTTAGGAGACCTGGTTTTCCACTTGTCACTGCCTTCCCACCATGTACTTCTAGGGTTGGTCGTTCGAGACAGGTCCCCTCAAGTCCAGCTCCTAGACTTGTCAGTGCTTCTTGTCTTGTCTATCCTGTTTTGTCTGGTGCTTCTTGGCCAGGGATAGTGACCCTATGGCAGAAATCTTTCATAAGGAGGAAAGAGGCAGCACACCTTACTGAACATGGTTCATCTGCTGTCACGTGGTCACCTTTTAAGATGCTCCAGTGGTGTTCATGAACCATAAATCAAGCCAATGATGAGCAAGTAGCTCATTGGGTGCAGGTATATCTAATGCAGACATCTAAGGGAAAGTGAGAGTAAGCACATGAGTCTTACTCTGATCCAATATCTAATGATATTCAGAGCTAAAATTCCCAAGGTAGGGATTGCAGATGAGTTCCGTCTCTATTTAGAATCAGCTAATATAGATATACCCCATCAGACAGGGATTAGGTGTCTAAAGGAGAATGCCAGCCACAGATTACACAGTATAAAGAATAAATAGAAGTATTGTTCAGGCTGGTTCATTTTAACCTTTTTAATAGCTTGATTTATTTTGAGATAGCTCTATGATCCATGAAGGCCCTTTTCCTTCTTTTGTTCTGCCTCTGAAACTCAAGGCAATATTGAAAATACCAAAATGAAGGAACAAGGCTACCCAGATGTATAAACTGGACATAGCACACTGACAGCACTGATGTCCTAGTGAGCAGAAAATGAACTGACACAGAATGAGTTTCAGAACTTAACAGTAGATATAATGAAGGATCTGCACACTGTTCAATAAATCTAAGTATCCCGGTGATCCAGATGGTCCCTTTGCTCTTTTACTGATGTGTTATCATTAACAGAGATGTGCAGCCCATCAGTAAATCAACCTAAATCCTTTGTTATAATAGTCCTCATTACCGAACATTGATAGATTAACTGTGCTCCATTTCAGTTTATGAGCAAAGCTCTTTGCTCTCCCTAGCAGTGTGATTAATGTGAGGTTCACATACTTAACATTAGAGACCAGTATTTATGGCCTTCAAAACATCAAGAAAAAAGCACAATGTCTGCTGTGACAGCGTATATAGTACAACTGTCAAATCTTATCATGGTCTCTCTCATCCATTAGAGCTTCAAGAGCTGCTATCTTATACCAAGCTGACCTAGCAGACCTCAGATCCTCATTGTAACATTCTTTGTGTGGTAATCCAGTTAAGAGCAAAATGCGGGCTAAGTGAGACATAGCTTAACACTTTTATATACTCAATAAAAACGTTACCAGGAAAGAAATCATCAGCAAGTCAAAGTCATTCTTCTCCAAGTGGGAAGGATGGAGTAAAACTTAACCAAGTGAAGTGATTTTTTCCCCTCCTCTGCTGTACAACCAAATTGTGCTGCTGCTACTGACGTGTGTGTGGTGCAAATGTGGGGGGGACTGTAAGGTAAGGATGAGGCATGGTCCGGGCCAACCATCACACCAACATTTGCAATGATTACAGCTGTTTTCAGTGATGCTGTTCTTTAATCAAGGCAGTTTGAAACTTAGCAGAGGCTTGCAAAAGATTTATAATGGGTTTGTCTGCAGTGCAGCTTGAAAGCTTCAGTGAGCACAATCGATGTTTGTGTTGGACTCTTACGGACCTCACAATCCAAAATTTTGAGTGGGCGAAATAAATATCTCAAGTTTGGACATCCTGTTGCAAAGTCAGACTTCTCAAAAAGACTTGGGTTGCCTTCCACCCCCTGTAATAGGGATGTGCCTGTAATAGGCGCAATTTGCTTGAGCAGCTGCACTGCTCAGTGGTTGCTATCACAACGTGTTTCATAGATGAGCTCAGAGATAGCTTGACCAGGTCGATTTATTAATATGCTCCTATAACAGGACAGGTGTTGCCATATGAATAATACTAGCTCTATTCAAGATATCAGTTAAGCACTCAAAGGCACTGAAACATGCATGTTATCATAGGTACACCTCAGTATCACTGGCTTCAAGAAGACACCAACATGCAGTTAGAGTCAAGCACATGCTTAAGTACTTTCATGAATCACAGCCATTAAACTGCTTGTGGTATTTGTGAAAATGCTGACAGATTGCGCAAGTTGTATTGACATAAGGTTGAGTGATTGTTTGTCCAGAAATGTGAAGGACTATCATCCAGCTTCCTCTTTTTGCCTGAACTGGTTCAAAAGGCACATCTCTCATGTGCTGAAGCTCCAGTGTGCTTTGGTTTCAGTGTACATTTCCATGGTTTTAAGACACATAGTGACAGCTAGGTTCAGGGATTGTAATTTCCAGACATGTTTTGCCATGTCTAAACCCGAAGAAACTATGTGCATGATCAGGGGAACCAGTGAAGTACAAACAACAGAAGGAAACTGAACTGCAGTTAAAGATTCAAGCAGCTTTATCCACAAGCCTGTGCAACAAATGAACAGGCTATTTCTCAAAGGGAAGACTTCATCTGGTGCCATAACATACACTAACCAACTTCCATCCAATGTAGATCCCGTGCAAAAGCTTGCAGGCAGCTCTGTTTCACATCAAGCCCAAAATTTGAGGGTTAAAATGCTATCCTCCACTATCTAGAAAAGGGTTTGGGTACTTTCTGGTTTGGAGAAGTTTCTTTTTCATGATAAAGAGCTCTCAAATTCAGCTGTGAGTTGTAGTTTAAATCACTGCTTCTAAATACCTGGAGCCAATGGCAGCTTTACCGAGCTGTGAGGGGATGGGAGATTACAAAATGTCTTTCTCCGATGTAAGGGGGAGGACTTGCTGAGGAGCTCACATTTACCCAGAGATTTATTGGGGAAGAGGGCAGGCTTGTGCCAGACTTGAAAGAGAACATGCTTCTGCGAGATAAATTCATTTTGTGTTTATTTATCTAGAGCAAAAAAACTGTCCTGCCTAGTAGAGCATATGCTGGGTGTAATGAAAGACAAACGTCAGCTTTTGAAGGAAAACACCCATTCATCAAAGGACACACAAGAGCAAACAACTTCTTCATTAAAACACAATTGAAAGGTGGCTTCTCCATTCCACCTGCTTTCCCAAGTTGGGGGTTGCATGGGAAACTGCTGCTCTCTTCACGTTCTGCTTACTCTCTGCCTTGGGGCAGATGAAAGGCCTTTCCCATCTCAGAGATAGGGAAAAAAAAAAACCAAAACAAATAAACCAAGAAAGCAACTAAACCTGGATCCACAGTACTCCACCAGCTTTTTCTTCAC
Organism: Psilopsiagon aurifrons; assembly: GCA_025447955.1. NCBI lineage: Eukaryota > Metazoa > Chordata > Aves > Psittaciformes > Psittacidae > Psilopsiagon > Psilopsiagon aurifrons. The sequence continues at coordinate 43,700 of JAOEHY010006053.1, read as the reverse complement.
TGCTTTGGAGAAGACCATGTCTGCACTCAGTCCCAGTCTGGTGTGGTAGATCCTGACTGAAGACTGGCTCTATACCTGAGCCAAACTCTGGAAGGCACTTTGTGCTCTGAGCATGTCCCTCTGACAGGCACTGCAAACTGGAAATGTGATACATCCCAAGCATCCCTCTGAATAGGAGGAAGCAATCAAAATCTCCTAATTTTTCCCAGGATGGGAAAGCAATTTCCTCCTCCAGATGTAAGAACAGAGCAAATTGAAAGGTCTCAGGGAAAGTAATTATTGCTCTTTGATGAGTCTATCAGGAAGCTGAGACTGGCTCATTGGTGTGAATAAACATTTTTGTCTGTGACCTAATTGTCTTTGTAAATTCCAACAAAAAAATAATCATTGGCTTAGTGTGTCTATAGTCTATATCCCTGCATATAATGTTGATTTCTTTTATGAAGTATCATGCAGATATATGAATATATATAAGTAAAAGAATAAGGCAGAGAGCTAACTCATGTGGGGGTATCTCAGATTAATCCACCAACGTTTGAACTCTAACTGGTTTATATTGTTCCCCATTGCTCTATTCATTCTCTGTGATTTTTCTGACTGGTCCTCAATGAGACTTTTTGTCATGTCTGTCATAATATCAGTCATCCACATCTCTGGGAGCCATAATTGATTTCACTAATCCCATGAAATATGAAGAGAAGTACAAGTGTTGATATGGCTGTCCTTCAGAGTGTCTGCAATTATAGCATCATACATGAAAGCTTCAGATTAAAAACTGACTGAATCACTGGCTGATTTTTGCACACTTCTAATATGAAGTCGCAGTTCAGTTCAGCCCTATAAAAAGGGGCCAGCTGAGCCCAAAAGGTCATGTTTGCAGTTCCCAGTTGTCAGCAATGACTTGCTGCTTAAAAGTAGGGGAGACTTTGAGACTCCTCTTTAAGTGTAGATTAGATATAAGGAGAAATGTGTGGAAGAGAGAAATTCTGCTTTGCATTGAAACCTGCAAACTGAGAAGGAACAATACAGCTTCAATCCGGGAACACCTTGTAAAACCAAAGCCTAGAAAAATCGAGTATTTAAAATTACTCACCATCCTGATTGCAAAACATCAGTGTTGACGTTTCTTTGGATGTAACTGGAAACTTATTAATGATGATCCACTTTAGCTGGGGATTTTCTTAACCTACAAAGTTCAAGTAGCTGTTTCTTCTCCCCAGACCACTGATCTGGCTTTGCTGACTCCTAGACTAAACAGATGCCTTGTGTGAGTGACCTTATTGATGACAGTTGGCACATAGGCTTTTATTTTCAAGAAGTGAGCAATCAGACAACCAGGTTTAACTTGTGACCTATTGATATATCTAACTGGGACACAGAAAGACCACAGGCAGCCCAAGATGTGCATTTGTTTGAATAGCATGCAACTTTGTGCCCAAGCACAACCCAAGCCTGAGAGGTCTGTGGGACAGGAGGGAGATGCAGTGTAAGTTGAACTGCCTGGGGAAAAGCTGGGACCTAAGGAAACATATTCCTCTTTTATAATGTTTCTGGTTTTTTCTTTTTCTCCTCTTTTTTTCTGGTTCTCAATCCAGCAAAGAAGATCCCGGATGAACTCTAACTGCATTGTCTCATTGTGCATGGGGTCCCAAGCACACCTCTTTGTACCCATATGGAAAGGAGCAGCAGCCCCTTCCATACCTGTCCTTCCACCACTCTTCAGCTCATCTGCTGATCACCCAGGATGCTGTTAAGGAGAGGGGAGAAATAACAACTATTGCATAGTTGATAATAAGTGTTTATACAAGAAAAAGCCACTCCACTCACCTATTCCTTCCATGTCCCACAGCAATTTGATTCCACACCAGAGGGTATACCAGTCTGCTTTCATTCTCCTCACAAGTGCACTGCCTTTCATACCTGAGGTTTCATAATGTCAGTTCAGATAGTGACAATGAGTAGGGGACATCTCTCCCACCTTTAGCTGGTCTAACAAAGTCCCTATAAACAATGGGAGCAAAGAAACTTTCCAATAATTAGTAATTTCCACATATCTCAACATGGGATGATAGTACCCATCTCCTTCTACTGAACAGAAAATACCAGAGATCAACGCCCTTCCATGATTAGGGGGCGAGGGAGGGTTGCTTTTTATTGGCAAGCACACCAGTCTGAGCTATGCTGCTGAAAAATGTCCTCTCTTACAACATGTTCTACCAGCCTCCTTCCAGGGTGTTCCCACCCCCACTTGCAGAGCTGTTCACATGAAATCTCTGTTGACCACCTCCAGGCAACTTATCCTGAGTCGCTGATCCAGCCTTTTCAATGACTGGGCTTGTCCAACATGACAAGCGTTATAGTCCACATTTGCATGAACTAGTTTGCTGGAAGAAGATGTCATAGCATGGCAGCTGTGCAGAAATTGAGAAATGATCAGCTGTGGACTGGAATCACTTCCAAAGGCACAACTAGGGCCAGAAAGGTGTATATTGGGTAACAAAATAAGCTAAAAGACTTCCAGGTTTTTCTGCAGTTCAGAAACTAAAAGCCATTGCAAGATTTAAGGGCTAAAGCTTGTCTGCTTTAGTAACTCTGTTTTGGTTTTCTTGTGCTACGCAAAGTGAAAATGGCAACTCTAGAGATAACCAAGCATTCAAATGATTGAGGCTTAGAGATTTGTGCAAATAAACACAGATCCAGTTTTTAAAGCAAGCCAGGAAGTTACAGTCCTCGGAAAAAAGATTAGGGATATGTCAGGCAGAGCAGACACGGTGGTGGAGACAGCTGCTTAAAAGCAATTAAATGAATAAGAAAGATTTCAGGTAGCAGATAGCACTAAGCAAAAAATTATTTAATTCAAAGGAAGGGGTATCAGAAGCCACTGTGTCTCTGCTAGTTGTCAAGAGCCCCGCACATGGAGCAAGGCCCACAGCGCTGAGATAGCTGAATGGTGTTGCATCACAGTGCAGCTGGATCCAGCTCTAGACCAAACTCAGGCGCCTGCTTAATTCCTTGGGGATGAAGCTGCATTTGTTGTGTTCTCCAGCAGCAGAATCAGTACACAAAGTGCGTTTGCACTCCCATCCACAGCCACCCATCCCTTCTCTCTCTTCTTGCTGCGAGTTATCATCCCATCTGTCATGCTTGTTTGGTTGTTATCCCAGATCTAAACTGGGTCAGTAAAAGTCCAAGAGAATCAAGAACTCGTCTCTTACCCCAAATGTATTATATGGTTTTGAAGGAAAAGGTCTGATTCACGTGTACCTTTGTGACCCCAGCTGTCTCCTTGCTCCTTAGGTGTCAATGGACAAGAGGAGATACTGTGAAATATTTCTCAAGCCACATGGAGCAGAGATGAAAGCAGGCAAAAGTTCAGACAGAATTTTGGATCAGGTTTCTCACTTGAGCTAACTGCTGAGGTCCGGCCATTACAGATGAAGCAGCAAATCTCCATGGATTTATTTGGTGCTTTGGCAAGCTAAGATTCACTTGTCTTAAGAAGAGTGCTGTGTGAGAGTGTTTAGCTCACTTGGCAATATATGGCATGTCCCCTGCTGCTTCTGCTCCAGGGAAGATATGACCATGGTCTGATTGAGTCTGCTCCCTTGGAGCATGGCTTTGGCTGCAATTCAGAGTGGTAGGCTCCCAGTGAAATGATTGCCTCACTGGCCAAGGATAAATTCATTACGTGGGGTCATGGGGCAGGCTTGAAACAACAGTCCCAACTGAGCCAGGCATGTTCCTATGGGGCACAGCAGATGCATCTTCATTGGAGAGCCCAAGCTTGCCAGCCCACCATGACTTGAAGAGCTGTCAGTGCAAAGCTTTTGGGCTACCAAAAGGCATGGATCTGCAGTTTAATTAATCCTTGTGTCCTCCATAAGCACTCTAACCACTGTGGGATTTCAGCTGCTCAGGGCACAAGAACCACTATCTCTGCAGAATTATCTGCCTTTCTCCTTGATGGGAGACGATTTTGCATTACAGTAAGTTGTACAAGAGCATCTTTTCCATTAGGAGAAGAACTCAGCTTGAAAATTAAGAAAAACATTATGTACCCATATATGGAGATCTACACAGAAGCTTTTTCTGTTCTCATATTGCAATGAATTATGATCTACAGCATGATTCAATTGTGTGACACAGGCTTTTAATAACCTTTCTGATGCCATGGAGCACCTGAGCCAGCAGATTCTAAACAGGCCAGGGTAATGCTCCAATGGTAGTTGCATGAGATAGCAAGAACATATGAGATATCACCATAGGCCTGTGACTTGTGCCTCTGGTCCATGCTTTGACACTGAATTTTAGAGCTCAAATCTGTGCACCAAATCCCACTCATCATTCCAGTGTAACCCACCTGACTTTCCAGTAATCCAGTGCATCCATGTGTGATGTCAGGCTAATAATTTTTGTCCTCACAGCAACAGTGCAAGTGTTTAGGTCTTATCCTCAAAGAAAGACACTCATCTGGAACCACTGACATAGTTCCCATTGGGAATGGGTTACTGGACTAGAAAGACCTTGACAGCCACACATGGATCTCAGCCTCCAAAAGCAGCTTAATTCATTTCTACAGTCTACAGTAACTGATAACCTGCTTAAAAGAAAGCCAGAGATTGCTAGACTGTAAGGGCTGAGGTTGAAAATTAAAGAATACTTTTCTGATAGGCATAAAAAGTACTATTACTCTCCTAATTTTGGAGAGTAAACCGCACAGCCATAAAATGCATAATTCCCACAAAAATATATTCCTCAAAGATCCACATTTTTACATGATCCTCTACAGTTTCTTTGACTTGAAGAGTAGAGGAAATGTTATGTAGTTTTTAAAAACCCTTACACCTCCCGCAGTCCGTTTCCACGTTCTATCCTCAGCCCAGATAAGCCTTTTGTTGTTGTCATTCTGTAGACGTCCTACAACCTGTGTGACATGGTTAAAGCACTTCAGTGAAACTTATCCAAACACGTGGATGCAAATATTAGGAACAACAAAAAGAGCAAATAATACTGTGAAAAATGGTTGCCCTTGAGGAGAGATAAACTCCGACCCCAGAGAGTGTGTGGGGAGGGTGAGGGATGGATCAGGATCATATGAAATTGATGGATGGTTTAGAGAAGTTTTCTACCAGTTTGACACAGCTTTCTTCCTCTTTCTGAGTCTGCAGGCCCAAATTTGTCAATATATCGATATTTTCCCTGTCATTGTTTAAAATGGTTAATTTGAAGGCAACAAACAATGAAAAAAACCTTATAGTGGTGCAGAACTTTGGAAAGGGCTTTAATATATGCAGCTATATGGGCATGTATTCCTGTTCATGTCTGTTTCTGTGTTTTTCTGAGGTTTTAGTTCTTACTTTCAGAAGTGGGAATTGTGTGGTAAAAGGCTGTCAAATTGTATGTTTGCACATGGGATTGAAGAATGTTATCTGCAAGAGCTAATGGGATCTGGCATCTCTTTTTGTTATGGCTGTTCATATTATCAGTGTTATGAACATGTACCCTATCATATATATTTATTTGGCCATAGGAACTCTTTCAATAGAGCCTCTAATTTTGGCACAGGTCTGTCGATTCCAAACTCCTCAGGCTGCTTTTATTCAATAAAATAAAAAATGCTTTCTTCATTGCTTTTGAACAGGACTGACTCTGGCAAACTGACACAAACTTCACAGAATGCAGGATTTCTCCTTTGTCATCTGTGTAGCACTTGGGGTTTTCACAGACAGAAAGATCCATTATTATTTTGATGTAAAGCTCTGTTGTGGCATTTGAGTTTCTCTTCCAGTTGGAGAAAAACAGTGCTGCAGACTGCATGAAAATTCATCATGACAGCAGCCAAGGTGACCTTTCTCAACTATTTTCCATGTGGGTACCTCAAGGCACTTCACAGGTCTCCAGAATAGCTGTTCTTGCTTATCACTAAGAGCACTGTGGTGAGTAGAAGTTGAGAATTTGTTCCATGGGAAATGGATGATGAAGGAAGGCTAGACATCTGGCTTGCTCAAGGGCCATTCTTCTCCTTAGCCCTTGGTTCTCCTACTTTCTTTGTATCAGAGTATCCACAAACATATAGAGAAAGATACCCTTTCTGCAATAACCCCTTGGCCCCTGATAAGCCATTTTCTATGTTTCTCACCATGGCAAGCTACAGCCTTCCCAGGGTAGTACAAAATAAATCCAATTTCTCCCACCGCCAATGCTAAGGTTTTCTTTGTGAGCCCAAAGAAAAGTTCAACTCAGTATTTGCAATGTAAAGATTAATATACACAACTAGCCTGAGTTCATAAAGTAAAAAATGTATGGAATGAAACTAGAACCATTTCAAAAACATGAAAAATATACATTCAATTAGAAGTGGATCAAAATGATTTATTTGTGCAGTAGTGTTGAGAGTACATGATGGGGAATCTTGCAGTACAGTTCTTTTTACTGCTAAAGGTGAATCTGAGTTACCATGCTTGGATCTGAGTGAACTTTCCAAGAATTTAGGAGGAAGCTCTCAGATCCCATCGGGGGCATTAACTTCAGTCTGTGAAGCTGTTGGTTTTGGGTTTTTTTTTCTTTTTTTTTTAATATGTCTCCTACCTGGAACTGCCATAGATTTAGGTCCATGCAGTCTCGATAGGAGTTCCCAGCTGGTACAGTAATGTTTCTCCTCCCTCATTGTCCTGTTGCAGCAGAGGATGAAAGAAGTTGGAAGAAGAGGCTGCTTGTCCCAAAGAGAGAGGGCTTGACTCTTTGTTACCTCCCTCCCTGCACAGCAACTTACCATGAGCACAGAAGATCTGAAAGGTCTTATATAAACTTATATAATATTATTATAATACTTCTAGCATTGTAATTATACTATTATAATACTTATATCATGCGATCTTCTCATCCTGGCCTTTGCTGGTGGCAGTGATGCTCCAAGCTGTGAAGCAAAAGGGAACTTGTCTCTCCTGCAGCAGGCAGCCCAGGTAATTACACCCTCTCATCAGACACCTCCACAGAGACAAACATATGCCTGCCTACAGATACAGGCTTGGCTGTTGAATGCGTTCTCCAAATAACCCCATCTTTCATTTTTATATCCTAGCAAGACTTTTCCTTTCAAAAGAAGATGCTTCATATGAGGATGAACAGAGATCATTCAGAGCAGCAACAATGGAGAAGCTATTCTTCTTGTCATATAAGTGACCAAGTATTCACTGAGCAAGAGCAAAACTGTTTTCAAAGCCCAGAAACAGAGTACTCAGCATAGGATGGGAGGTCAGGATCAATACCCCGGTCTAAATTAGGCAAAGCAGAATTGAATGTGTTTTGATACATCTCACATGGATGCTTAATTGTTAGGCTGCTGTGTGAGGGTTATGACTTTCAAGCTATTTTGGGATAGGGTAAGTCTCATCCTTTTCCCTGTCACAAAATTTCAGCTTTGTAGGAATGTGCACATTCCCATAAAAAGTTTTAACAATCTGAAGTTTTCATCAGAAAGGAGAATGGAAGCTGTCCAGTAATTTCTATTAGAAACCTTTAAGTGTAAGTTAACAGTTATTGTCAGTGCTCAGGATTTGAACATTTCATTTTCTGTCTACAGATATTTTTATTTAAACTCGACTTTTGCAAGATGTGGAATATTGTTGCCGGATTCTGATTTTTCAGGTTTTCATCCTTTTTTAGATGTAGAGCTTTGTTTTAAAGAAAACAGCTTTTTGGCTTTTCTACCTCCTCTACCAAGAGGGCAGTAATAAGAAAAGAACAAAAGACAGAGTCATTTTAATGTCCTGACAATATTGGCATAGTGATCATTATATCAAAACTCTGGCATCATTTTAATAGCTGTTACTATTATCTGAAAATCAAGAGCACCATTTCCTATACATACAAAACTGAGGCAAAGGAGGAAGAAGCGACTTATCTCAGCCTGCCCATCACTAACGGCTGACACCAGTGTCCGTATTCTTTAAGGTTTGCTTTAGCAATTGCCTTGCCCCAGCAAGGAGTGGATTTGGTCATTTGGTGCCAAGGACTCAACAGCTACACTTTTCTATGTCTGAGGAGGTTTCACTCTGGAGTTGCTTCAGCCCATGCCTGAGGACTGAACTCTCCTTGGCTGCTGGAGTCCATGAAGTGTTTTCCTGACCCACAACTTGCCAAGCCATGCCCAGTATTTATGCAGAGAGCAGCTTACTGCCAGAACCTTATTAGGGCTGCTATGATATCTGAAGTATCTGAAGGGGGCTATAGGGATGCTGGGGAGGGACTCTTTGTTAGGGACTGTAGTGATAGGAAAAGGGGTAACGGGTTCGAACTTAAACAGGGGAAGTTTAGATTGGATATGAGGAAGAAATTCTTTACTGTAAGGGTGATGAGGCACTGGAATGGGTTGTTCAGGGAAGTTGTGAATGCTCCATCGCTGGCGGTGTCCAAGGCCAGGTTGGACAGAGCATGATTTAGTGGGAGGCGACCCTGCCCATGTCAGGGGGATTGGAACTGGATGATCTTAAGGTCCTTTCCAACCCTAACTATTCTCTGATTCTATGATAAATGAAGGCTGAGGCAGCATTTTGCACCATCTCCAGCGTCGTATTTGCCTTTTTTTTTTTTTTGCTTTTGTTGCATTTCTGTTGCTTTTTGTTTCTTGCGTTTGTTGAAATCCCTGCTGATGGGCTGTGGAAACTGCCACAATAATTTGTAATCTAGGGACAGAGGAAGCTCCTGGGAAGCTGTGACATGTTCTGTGGGTACCAGTGAATGTCCTCTAGGTTGCCAGTCTCAGCAGCACTCCTGTGCTGTGGCAAAAGAGTTTCCCTCACAATACCCAAAGGACATTGATCCAGCTGTGAGAAACAGCAGTTTCTGTTAAGTGCTGGTGAATATTGTATAGAGAAGGATGGTTGAGTCTGTGCATTTTTCAATGGGGCATTTTTTCCAGTAACTGCAGTATCTGCATTCACAATCTCAGCTACATAAGCAGAAATGAAAAATGCCTACCCTGTAAATAAATAATCAATTAAACTAAATCCAACCTTGATGTACACAACAGCAACCAGTCATCAGAGGTTTCTCTGTCAAACTTACACGCTACCATAACTTCAGGCTAAACAAGTCTGAACCAAGAAATGTTTTGTCCCAGGTCTGTATGTTTTACGGGAAGCTGATGCTTATTTTCCATGGGAAACTGATTTTTCCAAAGGACAGTTTCAGCCCGGCAGCTCAGCACGGTGCTGCTGTCACAAGCTGCTCTTTTAGCAGAGCTGACAGGTTTCTCTTTTTTTTTTTTTTGAGGAATATTTATTTTTTCAGCTAAGTCATGAGGCTAGGGACAAGGTACATAGTGGAATGAAACAGAACACAGGGAAACACACGAGAAAACATGGAAGTTGGAGCACAGCCTTTTTCACTGACATAGCCAGATAGGACGCAGGTTGAAGCCACATTATGTAGCTCTGAGTAGAAAGGCATTAATTATGGGGCAGTTCAAGTTTGCTGACCAAAATAAAGAACCTGAATGGAAAATTTTGTGTCGGGTAGACTCAGGAGTTATTTTTATTTTTTCTTGCCAATATGTAAGATGTAAATGATTTTTCTTGATCCAGACCTGCATTTTTTAGGTTAAAAAAAATGTAAACCGAGTGAAAAATACCTTCCAGCTCCAATCCGGACATTTCTGAGAATGAAAAGTTTGCTGCCAGTGAGAAGAACTTTCTGTCTAGCTCTTAACCAGATTTACATTTCTGACATTTAAATGCATCTTAAAATAAAGAATTAAGTTGAAAACAATCCAAAAGGCTGAAAGACACAGTTCCCGCAGATTAACTGTCTTCTGGAACTAGCATGTTTCAAAGTGTCTAATATGAAATTAGACATCCGAGCTTAGACGTTTACTCAAAGCAATGCCTAATAATAAAAGATTTCTCAGATGAATCAGGCCATGAGCATCTCATAATGCACAGACTGGTATTTTGAGTCCTGCTTACTCAGTTGTCCCAGGCACCATGAGACCTCAGCCACTGTCTGCTGCGGTGATGGTCTCTGGGAAGCAACGCCTAGAAATAACCTTGTAACTGTACATCCTAGAGGACGTTTTGCAGATACCTTCCAAGTAAATGGCTATCTGTCACTGAGAGCTGCCCAAAACAAACAGAAATGAAGCACAGAGTATGCCCAGTCACAAAGATCAGCTTCAAATTATCTTCTCATCCTAAATCCCTTCCCAGAAGCCATCAGCAACCTGAATCATTACTCTCCTCTTGAATTCTTCCTCATGGATGGATACTTTCTCCTTTTGCCTTTGTTACTGAGAAGAGCTAATTCACCCACAATTTTCTTCTTGAGCATAATTTTATCCAATGTTATACTTTCCTCATGAGCTGCAGATTATTTCAGCACTAAAAAGATTTCAGGCATAACCGCAAATCCTCAGGGAACAGAGCCTAAGAGATACCCAATGATCATGAATCTTTAGAAACTGAGCTGGATTTTGAATTACTGGCTTGTAAGCAGATGGATTGTTTAAAGAATAAAGGAAGCTTTAAAAAAGCTTTTCATGTGAATAAAAATAATAAACATAAATTAATAAAAAAATAAAATCTTCTTTCTAGTTTTCAATCACAAATTTCTTTACATTTCTAGAAGTTATGCAAAAAGCAATTACTTGCCAAAGTATGCAACCACCTGAATTTATGACTGTACAGTCCACAAGGGCTGCAATTTTAACTCATAAAGCATTGATCATATCAAGTGGTGGCTGGTAAATTGGTTCATACCACACTGTATTGACTTCATACTGCTGTTTGGAAGGTCACTCAAACACACTGGAAAAGCAATCAGGGCAACAGTTGAACACAATGCAAGGTTTACAAGAGGCATTGATTTGAACAGGCAATTCTCTTTGTTGTTCTGTTAATGAAGCTCCTGAAAGCAATTGAGTTCTTCTACAATATTAATACATTCCTCACCACTCAAGAAGCTTAATGTGTCCTGCATGATCAAACCATCTGTTGGTACAGGTGTTAAAATAGTGCCAAGAAGACTCCCATGCCTTTCCATTCAAATTGTTTTGCAGGTAGGAGGACCCTTTGGTCTGACCTGTGCCTGTGCCCATACTGAAACTGTGTTTCAGCTTAAATTAAACACAATCTCCCACCCATAAAGTCTATGAAATAGTCCTTTGCAAACCTGCACCCTATGCCAACTGAATATCTCCAAGGCAATGCCCCAGCAAGACTGGGGAGATGGAATACTGCAGGAGCTGCTCCCGGCAGGGAGCTGGTCCCAGGGCCAGGGACATTCCCAGGGTCATTCCCTTTACTGGTACAGGCACAGCTTCAGCATACAGCTTCCCAGTCAGTGTAGAAGTGTCATGCTGACAATTCTGTCTGATTTAACTCCACTATAGCTAGTCTCCTTCAGCTCATTTTATAGTCCATGGAGAAAAATAAGAGCTTCTACAGTTCAGGTTATTTCATCTGGTGCTTTCTAGCAAAGCAAATCTTGTCCTAGAAAATCTTTCTCCTTCCCATACGAGGACCAATGGATAACTCACTATGTATTCGGTGAAATTAGGCTTATTCAAAAAGTAGGAGAGCTTACTTTTGTGATTAAATTTCAGGTGAATTTCTTTCAAGAGAATCCCATTTTTGCTGAGCAGAGATGTGGCTATATGGGCAAACACACTTTTAAGTGTGAACAAAAAGCTTACCATCTGACAATGTCAACTGGACTCCTGTACTGCACTATCACACACTTTGCCATAGTTTTCCAGACTTGTAATCCTGTTTACTTCAATCTAAGAAAAAGCCCAGGGCCAGGTCTCCTTCACATGAAGAGGTCTTCTTTACCTGGGAACATATCAGAGTGCAGCAGCATTTTAGGTCAGTCCTCCAGAAAATTAATCTGCGTCTAACTTTTTCTCCAGGATTTTGGTGGTTGTTTAGGTGCAAAGCGTTTCAGCCTTTCCATTTCACAGACATTAGTGCTCAAGACCAAGAGTTTGCAATGTTGCTTATCCTGGTTAAACCAGGAAATAGCTCCTACACAGCATTCCAAAAGACTTGTACTGGTTTTCTCCACTTCTCTTTTGAATTCCTGATGAATTCAGCAGACTGCCTCTCAGAAACTAAGATGGTGAGATAGCTCTGGGCAAGCAGAGGCTGTGAAGGCAGGTAAAACATGCCAAAGAAGCTCTGTTGGTCCTTTTTACAAAAGGGGTTAGCTCTTCCTACATGTACATAGTTTTCCTCTCCTTCAAGGGACAGCATGATTTGAACACTACAGCTCAATCTATTATTGAACCATGAGGGAAAAGGGAAGCAATGAAGGTCATCACAGCAAGCAATGGAAGGTCTAAAGATCTGCCTTTGACACATCTGCCTTTGACGCATCTCTTGAAACCTTCGTATACTCATCCGAAGTATCCGAAGCCATCAATAAACTCAGTGAGGGCACCTGGGGGAAACAAATGAAAACCAGATGAGTGACAACAAACAGGGGCCATCAATGCATGAGACAGACGAGAGGGAATTACTGTCCCTTGAGTGTGCTAGACTGTTGGCTTCTGCAGTTGCTGACCTTGCACTGTACACTTGCACAGTGGGGAAAAGGTGCACTGTTGTGGCTGCTATGGTGTCTTGCTTTCACCATAGGGATAGGCATGGTAATAGGTAGAGCTCCACTCACCCTAAATTTCAGGGCAAGTCAACCTTTTTTTACTGAAATAGGTAGTGTAGGAACACAGCTACATCCTGCTGAAATACTCATTGATTTAAAGATCATCTTTCCTTTACTTGAGGTTCGATATAAATTTGGCCAGAACAATTTGATGAATAGACAACTTTAAATGGAGATTGCAGTTTCATAATAAAAGTGAATGTGATCAGAAGGTGCTGAAAGATCTCCACTCTGAGATATATTCTACACTGAATTTTACACAAAAGAGAGCATTTCTTTATTAACTTTTTTCCAAGTCTCCCTCCTACTTTTATTCCAAAATAACTTTTCTAAGTGACATCTTTAATGCATAATAACATACTGACTTTCTTCTGAGTCTAAGCCAGGATGCAGGATACCTTCATCTGGTTTCCCGCCCCAAACTCCCTTAAAGCCTAATAAATCTGTGACTGTTTCCTCTCTGAAGCCTTGGAGGATATAGAATTACTCCACAATTCCTCAAGCCCGGAGCCCTCAGCATGGCTGATGGAAAGCCAAGCTCAGAATGGAGTTGCTGAAATTGGGAAGTGAAACAAAAATAGTCCCCTGGAAAGGAGCAAAGCAAAATGACAAAAGCAAGTCCCACTTGGAATTACTGCGAGATGGTTATCAGACATCACTGTGAAGTGTGTGTTTGCTTCTACAAACTGTTAAAACAGTAGCAACTGTCATATGGTTCCAGTCATAGTCCATCATTAACAAAAACTCCGTAATAGCACTTGATGTAGTCATGGGCTAATGCAATTTAGTTTTGTCACTGTACAGTCAGCAGTTCCTTACTTTTCCTGTAAAAGGATAAATTATGTTTCAGCTTTAATTTTATATAGTGTCATTTAAAAAAGAGCTGCTTACACTCCCCTCTTTGCTGTTTTATTGTATGATCCATGTCATATTAAGCTCCATCTTTGGCATAAGTTTTATTGAGCATTACATTACTGCTGGCTTTGAAGTACAGTTTCTTGTACTTAAAGGTTCAGAACAAGGGAAGCAACAAACTGCCCTGGTTACTGCTTATGTATGCATGGATCCGTGGCTGCACCACATGCTGTAGTGTGAAGAGTCTTGGTTTCCAGCACTGAAAGAACAGGGTTTTGCTTCTTTCCCCCATACCTTTCTAACAAGAGAGAAGTACAGAACAGTGTGCTTGGCTACTTTTTCTTTTGTATTCACATAAGGATCAAAGTGCATTTATATAAACCCATTGCCTGTGCAAAACCATTTGCTCCTGTTCTCCTATGCAGGGAATTTCCAAGGGCAGAGGCTGTTACTTTAGGGTTTTTCTGTGCACAGTATAAGAGGTGGATCTCAGGCAAAGTGTGCAGCAAAAGGCCCCATACATTTGCCCTAATATTCTGGTTTTTTTACAACTTATTGCCCTGTATCTATTTGCAGACATGCTATTAACAGGATTTTGAGGACAGAAGGTTTTTGTATGTTAAACAGGCTGATACTTCTGAATCATGTCAGAAAAAAGTGATCTTTCTTCACCAAGACTGTAAAATGTGACAGAAGTGAGTAGGGAAATCTATGGTGTGGCAGGAAAGCAGGTAACGGCTCCACCAATATCGGAATCTCCACTAAGACTCCATCATCTCTGAATATCCTGACCTGCTATCCAGATTTATGGTTACATCTGTAGTATGTCACGTTAGGGACTTTTCAGACATTTCAAGACCTCACTGCTTACCCTGATAATGCTGCTCAGATACTCTGCATCCCACAGTCCTGCTCACCAAGTTGGGTCTGCAGCTCTGCTTCTAAACAGAATGAAGGAAAACTGAGACTGTCCTTATCAAAATGACTTTCTTTAATGTCCTTGCAGATCCAAAGCAGGACTTGAAAACACTTCACTGTAGTTTAATGATCCCTGTCCTTTCTGCTGTGTACTCCTAGCTTTACAGAATCCAAACCATTAAAATACGTGTTTCTCTCACAGCACGGCTCTAAGTATTACTTAAAGGACATGCTTAAACACAGGAAAAGATGTCTCAGCAGGAGGGAAGTGATTGTGAGGACAGCATGTTCTGACAGCTATACACAATTGCCAGTAGGTTGCAGAGCAGAAAGTTGCAGATAACAAGTTGTTTTATTTAAATAGCCAGCGGGTTTCAGCCTAGAGAACAATAGAAGCTGCTCCTGCAGCCGGTGCTCTACACAGGCAGGGAACTCCATTTGGTCAAGCCAATAAAGACAAGAAAGAGGCAGATAAGCTCTCTGAGGGATGCATCAGGCTGAGAGACTGGCCTTGGTTCTCCTTTTGCCCACAGCATAGGAAGCAATTTAAGGTGAACAGAAGCAGTCCACTGCAAAGCTGGAAAGCAGCAAGGCAAATCTGGGCTATTCCAGCCTCCGGATGGTTTCTATCCTTTATTTAAACACCTGTGAGGTTCTAAGGCCAAGATCCAGACTCATGCACTGTTGGGAAGGGTGTATGGCACAGTAATTGGAAAAGTCAGTGAAGCACCAAACCCCTAATGGGGATGCAGGCCTTATCTGTGCAGGGGTACAAAACAGGTTAGGTGGACAATAAGAGGAATTTCTAGCAAGAAGGGGACTATTTTGTTTAAATAGATGTTTTTCTTGCTATGTTCTCATTTCTCTATTGATCTCACCTTTTCTCAGTCACCATCTGCATCTTCATCCTCCAGTCCCACATCTCTCTGCATTCCTCCCTGGCAGCCCATAGTCTCTACCCACACTCTTCTCTCCCTTCTTGAAGCAACCCCCAGCAACTCTGGCTCTGCTCAGAGTGTAAAAGAGTGCCTTTCAGTGCACTTTAGCTTTGATTCGTGGTACTCTTTTTGAATCAGTACATCCCATCAGAGATGTGTTTCGTGGACTCTGTGTCTCCTCTGTAAGGAATGATGATTTGGAAGAGCTTATTCATTTACTCTTCTTTAAAGGGGGGTTCGGTTCTTATGGTCTCCTTTATGAGACCTTGGAAAAAGCAGATAAACTGGTGGGCAAAGAAGTGCTGCTCCTTGTCTTTGGGAGACTGCACAGCACACTCCAAACTACGCAGGGGCTGGGAGTAGTTTCTGTCTTCCTCCATCCAGTTTAGCTAAATTATATTCAACAAGGAAACAAACTGAGAGAAAAGCGTGGTTAGTAGCTGCAGCAACTAGCCAGTGGGGCAGGAAGTTCATAACCCCTTGTGGGGTAAACAAAATCACCTGTTAAACCAAAAGGATAATCTGGAGAACTGTAGCAAAAGTATGTCAAAGAGTCTCCACCTGCATGGAATCTGTGATTTTCAGTATCTGGTGGAGTAATTAATGTGGTTTACATAAATGAGTTCCTGTATTGATTACATTAACTCAGAGCAGTAGTACAACCATACCTGTCGTCTAGGAGGATATTATAAAGTCAGTGAGAGTGCAGCAAATCATATTCTGTCTTGAGTTGACCTCAGTCTGGAAAAACACTACTTGAAGAAAGCAATAAACCATTCTCCCCAACTCTGTGGGGACAAGAAGGGAAAGATTGAACCAGCAAGAAGAAATATTTCAGTTCAGCATTAGGAAAAAGGACAGTGTCTGAGTTTAGGCAAGTCATGCAGTGCCCATCACAGGAGCACTAGGCGAATCTGTGTACCAAGCTGGCCAGATCTAATCAATCTTGTCTTGGGGCAGAGAAAGATGAAATACCTTCTAAAGCTCCCTTCCAGCCTTACTTCCCATTTTTCCACCTATGAGCTATTTTCAGACAATTGTGATGTCTTTGTTTCCTATTTTCCCTTAAGAAGCAGTTAGGAAGCTGTCTGTCCACTCAGCAGAAAGCTTGCCATTCAAACCTCTTGAACGCATGAGCTGGCTGCTATCCATTTTGACTAAGACTCTCAAATTGGGTCTGGGTAACTTGAAGTCCAATGAGATTAACAGTCAGAAATAGCATTCTTGGATGTGGGGAGCATGCTTCTCTACTTGGGGAATGAGAAACGCTCATGTATTTCACATATACCACCAAAAAAGCCACTCAAGAGGAATAGTTCATGACTGGGTGATGCTTACGATCAATAATGATTGGGGTGGTTCTCGGAGCAGCAAACCCAAGATGAAAGATTTCATATCAGATTACCAACTACCCAACCCAAAAGCACCAACAAAATTAACAGAAACCCTTTGGAAACACATAGAATTCAATTATTTTGGCTAAATTACCACATTCATGGCAAATTACAGGCTGTCTATTGGAAAATATCTCCTCTTGGTCCTGCCATTTTTTGTTCTTCAGTTCTGTTTATGTTCCCAGCATTTTCCCCTCCTGGCAAAGGCCCAGTGTTTTTTGGGAAGGACTAAAGATAGGCTTTTGCTCCACAGAACACTATTTAGTGGTTGGACAAGGTTGCAATTAGAGATTGTGGTCTTTGGTTCCCCTGCAGCCCCATGATATCAAGCTTGCAACATGACCTAAAATACTATATCCAGATGCAAACGCTGCCAGACCAAAGCAGTACAGAAAGTCTGACTGGTGTTCAGAGGGGAGTGATAAGGGCTATGTAGTCACAGGTTATCAAAAGATGCTTCTTATCTGGAGTGGTCTTCAAGGGCTTGAGGCAAGGATGAAGGAATTCACTGGCATTAAAAACCTAACGGATGGGAGAAACCATTTCTGCCCATTGATGCACAAGAAGCCTAGGGAAAGTAGACTGCAAGTGCCCAAACCTAAGCAAAGATTATACTTTGCTGAAAGCAGGGAGGCACCAGCTTGGGCTTCAAAACTTGTGTTAGTCCATCAGCCAGCAACCCTCTTAGTGCAGAAATCAATGGGGTTTAAAACACTCCAACTTTTCCAAACAGTGTAGAGAAGCTAGTGGTAGAGCCAGAACTCAGTGGGCAGAAGGGAACTCACTTAAAACACATGCCCAGCATGATACATATCCCACAGCAAATGCTTCAGGGCCAGAGAAGTAAGCAAGGAGCTCACATTCACATTTAGAAATCATCAACCTTCTGAGGCAAAATAGGGACATCTCGGCATAAATGCTGTGCCACTAACTGCATGTGCCTTGTGTCTGTGCTGTGGGTTACCGTGTGACTTGTGGAGGGGGGACAAACACATCTCTTCCCTTACTGTATTGTCTAATTGTCTCCCACATTTAAATGCATTTATCATCATATCAGCCCTCTGGGATATGGGATTAGACATGATAAATTTAAGCACAAAGTCTCTGGTCAGGTTTTGAAAAGATTATGAACTGATAGACTTCTCATTTACATGTTAAAAATCCAGTTCCACAAAAATGACCCAAGAAGACCATGATCAAAAGGCATTTTCTCTTCCAAACCCCTCTCTAAATGCACTCCTTCATCTTAATTTAACCCCTCTGAGGCTCGAAATCACAGTCCTTGACTTAAAAGCAAGAGGTTTTGTAACAGCTACAAAATATTCTGAATATATTCTAAATATTTCTGAACCCAGTGACACCCATGATCAAATTAAACGGAGTTTTCTAATAATGCAGCTAAAGTTTCCTTAGCGCACATGTCACTATGGTGTCTGTCTCTCACTGCATATGGAAAGGTCTGAGAAGGGAAAAAGAGAAGACAGTGAAAACCAGACAAATTAAAGGAGACACAGAATTATTATGGTAGTATTTAAACTCAATTATATTACATAAAGAGAGACTGCTCCTTTTATTTCTGTTTTTCCACACAAGTAACTGTTTTTTCTAACATCCTAACACGAGCTCCCTATAAATCATCATAGCTGTAGTTCACAATACTGCCCCATGTAAAACAAGCAAAAAAGAGTTGAACAAAACTATTAAGGTAAACTTCTTAATCCGTAATCTGTGCAGGCTATATTATTCCTTGATGAGCACAGGTTTATCTGGAGGCATACAGAAGGGATGAATGAAACCCATAGAAAAGCTCCAGTTCAATCAGTTCAGCTTTCAAAGCCAGATGAAATCTGAAAACGTTTCATTTACCCCAGGGAATTTGTGGAGAGAAAGATTCTCACCAAAGACGGTGATTTTGCATTAACCTCCAGGTCAGGCTGATGTTGCATTATTAGCATTATTTAATTAACAAAACTCATGCTTTGAAACTTTAAATATTTGCAAATTCATCCCCTGCAATGACTTTCATTCATTATTATTTATCTAGGGCCACAGTCAGCCTGTAGCAGCTCTCATTTCCCGCAGCAGGAACAGCTGGGGGAAAACAATCCAGTCACTCTCTATAGGTGTTTAAATGGGAGCAGAGCTCCTCCAGAAATCTGGCTCCAATTATGAGCACTACGTGCTTTGAAAACCTGACCCTCATGCTCAGTTGTCAGCTAGACATTTTACAAACAAGTCTGATGATAATGGCAGAGTCACACAGGCAAAGTGGTCGCAGCGTAGTCACAGCACAGGCTTGGGGCTTTGCCAACGCAGCTATCCTGGTGTAGGATCACACCTCTTCACACCACCAGGTAGTGTGCATTAGCAGGGTTCTGCAGTATGGGCATAGCCCAAGGGAGCACCCAAAAACCCCAGATAGTCATCAGATCTATGTAAATCTGCCACCAAAAATGCTTCACTGTGGAAAGCTCAGGATGGCGCTGGGAGAAAACCAGGCATTCACATTCAGTTTAACTTTTCCAAAGATCAAAATATTTTACTAAACTTTTTAAGGAAATGATGATTTTTTCATATTCTTTTGCCCCTTTTTTTTTTTTTTCGAAAAAATACTGGATTTTAAAATATATTGGCTTTTAAAAGCACACTTAAAATATGCCATTTAGCTTAAAGAACTTTTGTTTCGTGTATGCCAAGCGCTGCTCCACCTTTGTCAGCAGCTCTCTGGATGGCCTGAAAGAAAACAGTTTACCTCCTACCAGCTCTGTTCTGTTGCTGGTTAAAGGGGGAAGTGATGCTGACGTTCTTTGTAAGTGCTTGGAGATTAAAATGCTCACACTCCTGATAGATGGAGAGAGTCTATGGACATGTACACAGGAGCTAATAAAGCTTTCAGTGCTGAACCCTGCCACCCTGGACCTACATCTACGAAAACGTCCACTGACGGTTTTTCAGCACTGTTTTCGTATCTATCCATCTACCTACCAGATCTTCATGACCATGAGAAAGTATTTAAAATGTACATGACTGGTGCCTGTAAGTACAGCAGCACCAAGGAATTAAGCTGGATAATGACATATCCTAAATGCTGTTCTAGGCATTAAGCTCAAAAATCATCATTTTGCTGTCCCTTTCCCATGTACTGGGACCCCATGGCAAATTTGGAGACGAGTCTCATCTTCCTTTGTGGTGTGAGTGTGACTGGATTTTAAGGAGAACCAGAGAAGAGCAGAAGCCTGGCTCATCGCTGTGCTTCAAAAGAAAGGCAAAAGCAGTACCAAGAAGGGGGTGGTGAGTTTTGAGAGGATTCAGTGTGAGAAATGACCATTACATGTGGTGGCAAAGGCAGCTGTTATCTGGGTACATGCCACTTGCTCTGGAAAAGCCACTCTTCTCCCACAGGTTTTAATAAAGGACTTCTAAACTTGGCACCCCTGAGCAGGGACCTCACTTGCTCCTGCAATGCTGAGCAGGGACCTCACTTGCTCCTGCAATGCCAGAGGTTGCAGGGAAGCCTGGATGGATATACACCTACATGCACTAGTCCCCACTCAGAATGCCAGTAAGGACTCAGGGTCTGGTGGTCCTTGGGGTATGGGCTGTCCCTGTATCTATCCTTTCCAGCCTGCCTCTGGGGTCCCCCAACCCTGTCTCTAAGAGCTGGCTGTGCTGGGCATTTTGGTGGGAAGTACAAGAAACCCTCTAGTGGACAATTAGGGGGAGTGGGTTTCAGCTCCAAAGTGTGAATATTTTTATTGCTTATTAGGTTTAACGCCGGTCTGATCTTGCAAAGACTGTTCTTCAGTAAGGGGACACCTAACTCCTTTTTATTTGTGGGATTTCTTCTGGTTTCTGCCACATGTCAAGCCAATGTCCTGATTTGGGCACGGACGCTTGTCCTGCCAGGGTTGACGGGTGTGCCATGGATACTGGAGGCCAATAGATCTCCCTGTGGCCCATATCCAGGTGGCAATGCTGTGAGCATGGAGGCCATACTAACTGTAGGATAAATGGCGGATTTTTCAGAGGAGGTAGTCAGGCATGTAACTAAGGAAGTACCTGAGATTTCCCTTCTGCATCCCTGCAAATCCCAATACCTTGGAGGCTTTGCTGAAAAGCTTTTGGTCCTTTAAGCTCTTTTACAGCTCATTAAATATTTGGTAAGAGCATTGCCAGGGTCCCAGTGTGAAGCACTATCTCTCTCATTCCAGTGGTAAGAGCTGGATAGAATAAGGATTTCCTCACATAATGCTTCTGGGGTTGAAAAATCCGTTTTCTGGCCATCTATTACTGCAGATTTTATTTTTGGCTAAGTAGGGCATCCTTTACTTTGAGATACATTTATTGTAGCTACTGCTTCCTCAGCCTAAAATCCTCCTAGAAAAGCCATTGCTTTGCCCTTCTCAAGTGTGTCCCCAGAGAGCTGGCAGTGACCATCACCATGGCTTGGCTATCTTACCCTGCAGAGGGGGTGCTGCAGAGAGATTTGGACACTGCTCAGCTATGCACAAACATGCTCAGGTCAGTTTTAGCTTGGGCTACCTTGATCTCTCAGATGCATACCCTCCTCATGGTAGGTACCCTATTCCAGCACCAAACAAACCAGCTGAGTTTCTTTGTCTCTATTTGTGCATGATATACAGCACACAGTCCTTGAAGCATTGACACAACTGTAGGTATCCAGATATGTGGGTCACTGACAGAGCCTTGGAGCATCCAGAGGCATTATTAAGGGTGTGCTGGGGATGCTGCTGGAGGTAAGAGAGGTTGAAGCAGAAGATAATGTACGTTGAGTGAAGTTTTAAGATTTGCCACTTTTTGATAACCTTTAATATCCTTCCCTGTTCTGTACCCTCTCCAGAGTGGGTCACGGATGCCAGACTAGCTCAGCTCTCCTTGGCTTCAGGCTAAAGTGCAAGCACTCCCTAGGGAGATGGAGAAGTGCCTCCTGGTGTACAAACCCTAATCTTCCTCAACCCCATTAAAACCAGATCCCCAAAACACATCCAGGAACCCTTCCTTTGGATAACCTTCCTTCCTCCTTGCTGCCCATCATTTACACATCAGCTGAACCCTCAGGAACCAAGACACCCATGCTCCCTTGGCTTAGAGAGTGCAAACACCCCTTTTTGCATCTCACAAGGAAGTGCCTGCTTCCCCCAGGCCATGCAGGGGGACAAAGGCCTATTTCAGCTCTTCTGAATACAACTGCTCCAGTGTGGGCAAAGTGTTTAAACTGCACTGCACCAGTGAGTCAGACACAGTACGGGAACACACCTCTGTGCTCTGATGTCTGGGGCTCCTCTAGAGGAAGCAAAGTGGTTTTTTTCCTCTTTGAGTTTGTTCCTGAATTTTCTCCTATTCCTATTTTAAGCAAATACATACTCTAGTTCAAGTAGCTACAGCAGTCTCCTGCACCGGAGCAGGCTTCAACAGGGCTCTCTTAGTTTCTCAATGGTATTAAGGTGGTGAGTGAGCTGCCATGGCTCAGTGAACGCCTTAGAAAGGATGCTTGTCAGGTATAAAATAATGTTAACAAATTAAAGCAATTAAATTTAGGATGTGGTACGTCAGAAGTCAAAGAAAAGCACAGCTGCTGGCGTTGCATTGGGGTGCGTTTGTCACATAATGTCAAGGGGAATCCCAATAGATAGAAGGATCTTTCACTGTGCACAGAAAACAAGACTTTCGTGGTCATCACAGGTTATAAATAGGACCGTTGTTGACTTCTTTCGTGTGAAGGTTGCCTGCGCCCCAGCTAAATGTCAACGGTCCCAGAAAAAACTCACCCAGGCATATTTTCTCCCCAGTGAGATCCCCCTTTCAGGCACAGCCATGCTCTCTCCCAGCCCAGACTGCAGCTCAGCCGTCAAAGTGCCTTTTGTATGCCCCTCCAAAATAGTTTATTCTTCTCGGGCAAACAACATCATTTAGCACTAGCTGGAGGAGCTGAACGGGCTCAAGTTAGGAAAACCAGATGTATTTGAACCATCCGTCAAAACCAGGGGCCAGCACTTGATCTATGGCAAGGTAATGAAAAGAGTCACTCATACACTAATAGTGCCGAGCCATAGGAGTGCCGCAAATCACGGAGTGGGATATTGTATGAATGTGTCAATGTTACTGATATCCAGGGACATGTTACTGAAACACTCACTGATGAAAGGCTTCATGTGTACAAGCCAATAAAGTCCTGTTCCTTGCAGGAATACAAAAACAAGATCTGAAAAGGCGGCACTGCATTAGAACAACAGTCTCCTGTTACCCTTTCTGCTATCACTGGAGCAAGACACTGGACCTGAGAGACTTTTTTTGTTATTTTTCTAAATGTTTTTTACAGGCTTAACGGCCAGCCTCCAAGGTCATGCCATTGGGAGGCAGAAGTGATGACTCAGATGCCATCAGTGAGTTTAACACCCTGTCCTGTGCTGCTGTTATTTATAGCTGGTTTTATAGCCATGTTTTTGAGGCCCCAGCTGAGGCAGAGCCTCAGTGCATGAAGTCTTGTACAAACACGAAATACAGCCTTGACCAGTGGCTTGTGGTCTGTAAAGGGGGCTGCAAACTGTGTCTCATGTATGTCAAGTAGTAGGCTGACCATCTCCAGGAGGTACACAGAAGCATCTCTCTGCAGTCTGGAGATGCTTCCTTATGCAGCCAAGAAATCCCCAGCAAAAACACAAATGAAGGTGCCAGTGTGAGGGAATGAAATAGTGAAGCACTTGGAGAAACAGGGGACAGTATATGTGGCAGTGACAGACGGGATTGGGCACAGCCTTGTATATGTGTGGTGGTTTGTCTTGTGTGATGTCTCCAGTCTGAATGCTATGATCAGTGGTGAATAGTTGATGAAGGACATGGTCAGGGTCAGACTGAACATTAAAAGGCTCAGTCAGGAATAAAACCCAGACTTCCTCATCCCCATCAAGGTGCAAAGCAAATTGGTGCTAGAGGATTCAGGTGGACCCCAATATACATCATACATTATTTTCATTGGATTTGAATGGTGTCCTGACGAATAGATTAGAAAATGTTCCAAATTAGACCTGCAGCTAACACCCGTCAGGAAAGCTATCTTCTCTCTACTTGATTTAGCTGTCAAAATGTGACACCAGCCTACACCAACAGAGGATTTGGCCCTCTATTCTTGGCAATGAAGGAATGTGCATACACTTAGGCAGCTTGGGTTTTTTTATTTTAAGATTATGATTTGTTCCAGATTGGTGATTAAGTTTAGTTCTTTTGGTGATAGGAACTGCTCTGACAGCTGCAAATCATAATAACATGCATTTGTGTGCATTTGTGTACATTAGTGCCTACACGCTTGTACATTTTCGCTATTGTAGCTAAGAGTACAGTCAACTCCTTATGTACATTACATTGCATCTTGAAGTTTTTCTTGCAAACAGCCAGTGCTTGCATGCTCAGGAGAGCTGTGATCTGCTAAAGATACCTTCACTTCCCTCCCAGAAAGACCTGTCTCCAGATAGGAACATCTCCATCTAGGACATTGGTTGTCCTAGGACATCACAGGTTAGCAGAGGGGCTACAAACCCAGAATTAAGTGGTTATTTCTTCTGACATGCTGCCTTCATTCTGCAGTGTATGTGCATGCCCCACACTGCTCTGCAGGGACTAGTCCAAGTGAACTGGGACTATTCTCCTGTGTATAGGATGGAGGTTGGGGAAAGGATGTGAGAGTTATTAGCAGCTGAGCGGCATAATCCAAATCTTCCCAGCAGTGGTGGCAGATTGCTAAGTGAAAGCAAAAAAAGCTGGTTTAGGCAAAGCATCCTGCTGGGGCAGCTTATCCCAGCTGGGAGCACCAGCTAACCAGGATAGTGTTCTCTGCAGGGGCAAGGAAAAGGTTCAGAGCAGCTCCTGAGCTAAAGCCTGTGCTAATCCTGATGTGAAACAGCCCACCCCCTCTTCTCAAACATTAGCTGCAAGCTTATGTTTGTGTTTGAATGGTAGTCACAAGTAGAAATGCCATCAAAACGTTGCTTTAGTTCTGGAAACTCAGCATAATTCAAAGCCGGTTTTATGATGCTGCCAGCTCCATTTCCATTGATGGAAATTAAGGTTTCCCGAAAAATGAATGGAGGAGTGACAGAGTGCCAATTTTAGTCCTCCTAGGTGGTGACATTGGTTTCTGAGTGTAGTATCTGGGTTTGCAGCAAAGATTCTCCACAGATTCCCATTTGGCTCTGGTGACCAACAGCCACATCCTTGAACCCCATGTAACCCAGTCTGCAAGTCTCTGATAGATCCACATGATAAAATCCAGCTTCAGTGGGATTTATTTTCATCCCTCTAATGAAAGTGTTTTGATTCAGTTTGCAGCATGGTTTAGAGAGCAGGAAATTTAAAACCAGTTCAATGTGCCATAGGCTTGAATGCAGTGATTTGCTGTCAGCCCACCCAAATGAGGTGCAGGCTGGTAAGGGATGGAAAAGGCAGACTGGGAGCTTCAGAAACGCTTTCCTCACTATACTGGTGATTCACTGCTCAAAGAGCAGAGAGCCATTTACAATACCTCTGCCTGACTGTGGGCAAAAGCCTGTCAAGCATGTCTGTAATTCCCAAAACCTGATTGAGATTCAAGCTCAGTAAGTACAATTAAAAAGCAGCATTATGGTGAGAGAGAAATTATCAGCTATGATTGTTTGAACAGGAAAAAAGCAGCATTGCAATATGTAGAAAACACCTTGCTGTTCTTTAAAACTTGGGTCAACTACTGTATTCATCAGGTCTCTCTACTCAGGCCCTACATGTTACTTTCACAAGATTAGCCTCCACAAGTCATACAGCTGGGAGCATGGAGCTGAGTCACACAGCTGAGCAGTGGTAGATGGAAGACGTATAAGAGCTGGGTCTTCAAACAGACATCAATGGTCCAGTGTAAGGCATCCCTGCCCATGGCAGGGGGGTTGAAACCAGGTGATCTTAAGGTCCTTTCCAACCCTAACTGTTCTCTGATTCTACGATTCTGCGACATGGGTGCTGGTGCTGGGCTGTTGGAGAGCTAAAACCAGCCTGCTTGACAAGCAAAGGACTTCTAATCTGCCAGACATGATGGTGCACAGTGAAATGCTAGTGAACAGAGGTAAGAGTTCTCCCAGCTTGCTTGGTCACAGACAGGAAAGCACAGCACAAATCCAGCTTTGTATCTACCAGAAGAAGGATTTGGCTCTGAATCCAAAACAGTGGGAACCACCTGGCTATTAGGTGTAAAGCAAGGGGGAAGATTGCCTGTTTGGGAGCACGTCCTCCTGCTTCTGTTGGGGGGAGTATTCAGGCCCACACAAAAGGGTCTGCTCCTGTGGATTTCAGCTACCATCAGGAATCTCCTTCCAGCCCAGATTTAAGCACTTTGATCCCTGGGGACGACAGTGTGGCACCACACCTTGGACGTAGCACATCCTATGGCTGGCACAGGCAGATCCCTGCCCAGCAAAATTGCACCATGGCTCCTGTTTTAAGGGTTCTGAGTGCCTTATGCCTTTTCCTGGGGTTAACAGATCCCTTAATTCATTATAGGCAAGGGGGAAAGGTGATATAAGCATATCTTCCACTCCCATGCCTTCCACCTCCTTCTCCCAGCCAGTTGTCACCACTGGTAAATGCAAACTAGCTTTTGAAATCCTGTTTTTCCCTGTCAGAGCATCAGCTGAATTTGGATGGAATTTAGAAAGCTGACAGGAGCACTGTTTTTAATTTTAGAGGAGAAAAAAACAACCCTCCTAAGCTTGAGTTTGTTTTCCAACTTCCAAAACAGCGACCACATCCTCCCTGTTTTACTGCTTCTCCTTATCTGACAGACCGGTTCGTGCTGCCGGGATAAAACAATATACTTTCAACACAGAGGTCTCACATGTTTATTGGGAACAGCTACATCCCTAACCTGCTCAATGTGTTTTTGAAAACATCTCTTTTAAGAGTTTCTTTGATGGCTGGTATTGGAGTTGGGTCCTTTACTTCTTCAGAGAAAAGTGACCTTTAAGCCTCCAATTTTGAAAGCTGTTCCAAACCATGGATCCCCGAGCGCCAAAACCTTTTCACATTCAAATCTCTTTCAAGCAGAACAGGGAGAGGAAGACCAGAGTTAGTGCACTCAAATGACCTCATTTGCCACATCAGAGCACAGAGCATTTATTCTGTAAAGAGCATCAGTATGTACGCAGTATCCAGGATGTCTTGTTAGCCAGTTTTTTTAATATTGCTGCTAATAACCCAGCTTTTGTATCATATGGTTTGGCTGGGAACAAATGTATGAATTCTACAACATGCAAAATGTTGAGGTTCTGATCAGCGAAATACATATGTAGGTTTTGGTACATGAATATGGAGATAATAAAAACTTTCCACAACAGATGTTTTCCAGTGCAAAATCAGCTGTTAGGTATTTTGGGATAAGAGGGTCCTTATTTTATTTTTTTTCTTTATTTTAAGAATTAATTTATCTGTGAAAGTTCTGCTTTTTTGGAGGAAAATTTCAAGTGCTCCTTAGTTATTCAAATACTTCCTTTGAAAATACAATGTTTAGATTCTTCGTGCTTTGCAAAGCAAATGGTGGGGGCCTCAGATCCCTTTATATCCCCATTTTCTTTTATGGGCTTGGCCAAGTTTTATCTCCCTCAACACAACTGTTTTTTTCACATCATGAGAAACAGAATCTTTCACATCACAGGAAAGAGAATCTGAGCGAGTCTGGTTGTTTGGGGTAAATATGAGTATAAGGCGCCTAAACAGCCATTCCTGCAAGGTGGCACATCAGCATTCCTAACTTGAAAAAAAGGGATTAAAAAACCCTGCTTTCATCTGGAGAAAAATTTTCCCTTTATTGAGAAAAGCTTAAACTTCACTGTGTAAAATACTAATGAAAACTGCTCTGCTTTCATTGTTTTAAAAACTCCCAAGAGAAAATCATAGAATCATGTGAAAAATAAAACATTTTGGAACAGTTTCTGAAGAAGCAGCTTCTGAAGAAAGTCAAAATGGGTCAAAGAGAAGGGTTTATTTCTGAGTAAATCAAAATAATCAGACTTCAAAATATGTGTCAATCAGTGGCTTTGCCTCACAAAGTCACTCAAGCTGAAGCACCTCACAAGAAATGGACGCTTTTCTAATCCCTGAACTGTGTAAATTCATCATCATCAGGAATGTCAGCCTAATGGAGGAAGGCTTAACTATATGTGAGAGTAGCAATTCCTCATAAAATAATGCATCATGTGCTTTGGCATCATCAATGTTCACATCTCTGCGACTGCAGGACTATTAAATGTAGCCAAGTGTTATCCTACTGGTTACAAAGAATAAGGCACACTACGAATAAAACAGTATGTGCGTGGGATGGGGCTATACTACCGTGAGAGATGTCTCACATGCAGTAAAAGCGGGCAGGCTGCACAGTCCTGACCAGGATGCTATAACAGAGACACTGCCGTCTCCCAGGACTTGTACTCTACGTGTCAGGACTCAGAAAGGCAGGATGTGGCTGAGAAACCTGGAGGAGGGATTTGTTTGGAATCTTTCTAATTAGTTCAGGCTTAACTCAGCCCTTACTCATGTGCCTTGCTCTGCAAAGCATTTTGTTCACAAGCAGGGCTTAGTTTCAGTGCAGAGCTCTGGAAAGTTTTGACTTGCCTCAAGCTGCCCTGAAAGGTGTAACTAAGGGAAATAATGCCATCAGCTTTTACCTGCAGATGTTCAGAAGTTTCTGTTGGACCCTTAACCCTGTATTGATGAATGGTGCACAGCAGTGACCTCCATACATAAGAGACCTCACAGTTCACTTGGGAATAAAAGCATAAAAGCAGAAATAGTGGCAGTGCCATATATGAGTACTTAAAGCTAAAGGCTGTATCTGATGTTGCTTTGCTTGGTCAAGAGAAACCCTAGCACAAGGCACTAAGAAAAGCAAGAAGTATCAGTACATGTGTCTTGGGTTCAGCTGAATCCAGGACAACATGCTTGTATTTCAGGAGAAAGAAGGGAAACAGATATGGAAGGCGATGCTTTTCCTGAGGAGATGCATTAGGTGAACAAAACACAGGCAGGATCAGTCACATTCACCAGTTGTCTCTGAGGAAAGGGCAGTATAGATGGCAAACATTTCCCTCTAGGGTCAAAAGAAAGCCTGGTCACCCCTCTCTCTTGATGAAGGATTTCCAATGTGCTTCAGACTTTCTGATGTTTTGTCCCTGTTTCTCCCAACCTTGTGACTCAGGACTTAGCAAACAGGGACAACATAAAATTATAACACCAGTGTCTTGTACAGATTGTTTTAGGGGAAGAAAGCATTGCTGGAAAACATTTTCCTTTAATGTAGGAACATTTCACCCCCAGGACATGCTTGCAGGGTACTCAGCAATGCCCACAGAGTTACCCAGGCTGGTGGGTAGCCAGTGTGTCTGATGCAAGGTCAAAAGGACGTGGTTCAACACTGTCCAAGGGGATAATGAAGCATTTTGTTTTCCTTTTTTCATGTTTCAGGGTGGCAGAAAGAATCTTTTCCAGTAACTGTCACTGTCTGGGGCCTGCTGGCCTGTAAGCAGATGCACTGTCCAGCTTTCCAGCTCTTCTACTAGGGAGTAGATTTACAGTAGGAGACTGTATCTTCTAGAATAGCTGATATTTATCCCAAGCAATGCTATCCCGTCCTCTCTCTAGAAATCCAGGACACCTTATCTAACCTAAACTCCCACTCCATGAGGAATGCAGGAGACAATTCTGTCTTGTTCCATCTTACTTTGTTGTGTGCTCTCCCTGAGTAGGTGGAGTGTTAACCTCCGCGCCTCTTTCTACCGCAGCTATTGCTTCTAGCACAAAACACCTGATTTAATCACATCATGGAACACAGATGTGCGTAAGAAAAGTTCTTCATCCCTTCAGCAACCCGGGTGTGATGGGAACAGCAGACACAGCCTCTCAGACTAACTTAGAACACTCAGTGCAACGTTACCCCCTTGGAGATTGCTGGGGTATGTGTAAAAAAGTAAACTATAGAATGCCAGGACCAAAAATACCCCACCCTCCATTCCCATGGTATACAATGTACCTAACAACTAGCTCTTTCAGAGCACAGCCATTAAAATAAAAGCCCCTCAACAGCTCTGTTGGCAGCGAACACAGTGTTTTCCAGGTATCGCTGATAGCTGGCTGACATTTTAGCTCTCTGTGCTTCTGAGAGAGGAAACACTGGGCTCTTTTTTCTTTTAGTTGGAACTGCTGAAGGTTTATTTTGTTGTTGTAATCACTTGCTGCTAAGTGTCGAGTGAAAGGACATGGAGCCAAGCAGAGGGGCTCCTGGAGAGAAGTGGGGACCACAAATACCTTCTCCTTTGAATCAAATTGAGCAGGGGGCAAGGGGACTTGGGGATGTAGAGGCTGGGGAGATCACTAATACTGCTGGGAGCTGGCAGCTATCTCCCAGGGTGACAGTGGCTCAATGCCATCTCAATGCATTCATTTCACAGGGCCCACAGGGCCAATGGATCGTGCTGTCTCCCTCCTCTTCCAAATGATGGGCGGAAGAGACAGCAACCTTAGGGATGGAGTTGGTGACCCTTCCTCCTCTCCCTGTCCATAGGAGCCTTGCTGTATGGCTGGTGTGTTCCCAGGGGAGCCATAAGGAAGCCATGGTAAGCACAAAGGCAGAGGGGATGCTGGGGCAAGAATGAGTATGGCAGTGGGAAGGTGATAATCCCCTTGCAGGTTGCCACCATCCCACCTTTAGCAGCAGGACAGTCCTATCCCATGCACTGCAAGCTAAAGTACTTATGGGTAAGTATTTTTAGGTATTTTCAGCACCATTGGACTAGATAACAGTCTGCAAAACAGGAGCAAGCATAAAAAATCAGCCTCCTCTGTAATACATATAGTTCAGGTGACAGGTTGGATTAAACCCTAAGGCTTGTGGGGAAGCACTTCTGATGATCTTCAAGCTCTTTTCCAACCTAAATAATTCTATGATTCTATAATTCTATATAGGGAGACCTATTTTCAGTTCCCAAGTGTGTCTGGCTGGATCCAGGTCTTGGATAACAGTTCAGCACTTCGACACGTGCCATGTTTTAAGTAGGTGCTTAAGACCCTGAGAAGTTCACAGCACTTAATTGTGTATCCAGAGGTAAGTGGATACTTGGGGGTTTTGCTACATCAAAGCTCCAGTGTTGGAGCAGACAGCTACAAATCTGAGATGCTCACAGGGAATCAGCTTCCTCCCTCAGTCTTACCCAGGAAAGCACTCCAAGAAGAAAAGGTGGTATTTCATTCGATTCTTCTATCAAACTGTCTCAGCCCCATCTGGAACCATCCTCAGGGGTGTGTGTCTGTCTCTGTGAGACACAGGCACCGTGACTGATAAGGAAGCCTGACTGATTAAGAGAGGGTAGGGAGGGAATAAAAGCAGAGATCAAATTATTAGCATTTGGGAACATAAACAATATCAAGGAGAAATAGTTTCTTTCCACAGGAAAAAGATCCACTTTTGCTTCTGGATTTAATTTTAATGTAATAGATGTTTACTTATTTATTTAGAACTGCAACAGTTAGTAACCTGATGATAAAGATCTTTAGTGTTATCCAGGGGTTTGTTTCTTTATTGGTATTTTTCTCAGAATCAGCATGATACAGTAAATAGTACTAAATGTTATCTTCGTTTAATTTAAAAAGGAAGCATCTTATAGGCCAAAATTATTTACAGAAGAAGGACCTTTAGGGATTTCTTTATTCTATCAAGGACAAAACAAGGAGAGAGTCAGATTAAGATCAAGGCAAACACTCTGCAAGAAATTCATCATCTGTGTACTCTGACAGCAAGGTATTGTAGTATGTGCTGGATTTTTAGGAAGGGTTTCAATTCTGGCATAAACCTGACTATTCTGCCAAAGGCGTCTTCCATGGAGGTTGGACTGCCTATGCAATGATCCCGCAGTTCAGATTTTCATGGTGTTCATTTCTGTGATCCAAAAAGTTAGCACACAAACATGCACACCCAAAAATACAAGGGGTAGTCAGGCTAAATTCTCAGGCCTGTTTTATATGGCAGATCAGTTCACCACCTTCTGGAGGTGCCTTCCTCCCTCCATCACCTCCAAGGGGAGCTCAGGTTAGGTTTCTTTATTTTAAAGCCTCAAACAATGAGAACAAAACCAGACCACCATGTCCTGTTGGAAATCTTGCAATATCTCCTGTTTCCCTCGCTCCTAGGTGGGAGTTCCCATTACAGCTGGATTAGGCTAAATCAGATTATGCACCACAGTCAATGGTGTCTGCAAGCTGCGGACAAAAGGTGTCAGGCAAATCTTTCCTTAGACCCACTAATATTGTACTGCAGGACTGTGAAACTGGTTCGCTAAATCAATGCTCCTTTTGTGGCAGGATAGAGTGTAACAGATCAGGAGCTGGCTGTACATATTCTGTGTCATTATCTGTTGAAATAAACCTTTGCCAACACAACTACATCTGTCTCAGGTGAAAATAAAGAGCAATATATGCAATATATGCCAGCTACACCAACCAGCATCTTTCCCTGATTATTTTCCTTTATTCCTTTATTTCATTTATAGGCAACAACAGAGCAAAGTTGCAGGGCAAATGCACATTTTGGGCGAAGTGCTAAATTGGGCCAAGCCTCACCAAGACTGTCCCCAGCTTTTCAAGTAATGCCATGAGCTGGCATTATAATGCCTGGATGTGCAATTGTAATGCCACAGGAGCATTTATGCCTCCTCTAAGAAGGGCTTTATGGGGTTTGGTGAGGCTGCAGCAGTTTGAAACACTGGAGATTTTCCATCTGTGTGCATGTATGAGTGTCTGAGTGTATCTTCTTTCTGAAGCTCGTTAGATAATTGCACAAAGCATGAAGCTTCACAGGTCCCACTGAATTAAAGCTTCTAATTATTTTTATTTCCACTTAAAGCATAGCTGTGGGGTTAGTAATTTATAGTTTCTCGTCAAGATACTCATGAACTATCTGGGCTGGGTTTTATGACTAAAGCCCTTTATATACGTTTCTCCACTTTAAATCTTCCTGTTCCTAACAAATGACGCTCCTGAGTAGGCATGGGCTACTAGATTAAGCGGCTGAAAACTGTGGTCTTTAGCAGTGCCTTGAATAGAAAATCCCACTTGATTTAAATGCTTACAGTTGCCTAGTCATAACTGTTAGCATAACAGTAGTTACTTCAGACTAACCCTCTCTTTAAAAGAAGATGCCCTTATTAAGGCATTTGGAAGCCACTATGGTCTTTTCTGTCCTCAGTCAGTTTTTGCAGAGCTCAATCCTGACCTACATTACATCACCTTACCTTGAATTTGATGTAGACCAGTGTGAAAGCTGGCTTATCGCCTGTCTTATAAACATGGAAGGCCTGAGAGCATTTTTCCCTCTCGAACCTGGGCTGATGTCACTGTACTGTGTGTGCATTACTCATGTCAGAGACTTCTGATCCCTAAGAAAAGTACAGGGCAAAATCTACCAGCTACTGAATGCATCATTTGCTGACCACAAAGTTGACAAGTAAAACAGAGAGATCATTATCACTACCAAAATGCCATCAATACTCAGTGGAATATTTGCCTTAGATTCTTGTATTATTTAAAAACATGTAAA
Organism: Psilopsiagon aurifrons; assembly: GCA_025447955.1. Taxonomy (NCBI): domain Eukaryota; kingdom Metazoa; phylum Chordata; class Aves; order Psittaciformes; family Psittacidae; genus Psilopsiagon; species Psilopsiagon aurifrons. The sequence continues at coordinate 10,320 of JAOEHY010006053.1, read as the reverse complement.
AATAAAATCAACACAATCTTTTGCAGTAGAGCAGCTTTATACTCTTCAGACCAAATGGGATTCACATGCAATATATTTTTATTAACCGATGCCATATTTTAGTTTCCTCTGGAATAATGATGAGATAGATAGATCTAACCTTTCAATGGCAAAACAACTGTGAACTAAATGGATGAAGTAACTTGGCAAAGTTTTCTTCACTCTTTCTGAGACGGAAGCAGTTAAATACAACACAGAGGAGACAAAGACATGGTCCTGAAAACCAAAGGGTTTATTCATGGACATTCCCACACTCAAAAGTCTAATGGATTACAAGGTAATCTGGTAGTCCAGAGGTAGCTGAGAAAGCATCTTTCACATTTACTGCTCACAGGTTTGGCTCAAGCTGACCTAGCCAGAGCCATGGGTGCTTAGCAAGGTATGTAGCGCAGGTTGTCTGAGCCTCTTCTGCTACCAGTGTTCTAGTAACCAATGGCAAATGCTTTGGATATCACTAAGAGGACATCATGGCAATGTCCATGCAGGGGAATTATCTCGCCCACAGTCTTCTCGCCCTGAGTATAGGAGAGGCCTGCAGGAGCAGCATGGAAAACCTAATGTGGAGAATCTTCTGATCTCCTCCAGACAGTCAGAACAGCACTACTGAAAAAAAGGTCTAATATCAAAATACAACAAACCAAAAATATTTATGTCCCAGTCATAAGTTACATTCTAGTTGCATTTCTAGTTACTCTTCTTAGGAAGGCCATCACAGAACCATAGAATGGTTTGAGTTGGAAAGGACCTTATGATCATCCAGTTCCGACCCCCCTGCCATGGGCAGGGACACCTCACACTAGACTATGTTGCCCAAGGCTCTGTCCAGCCTGGTCTTGAACACCACCAGGGATGAAGCATTCACCACTTCTTTGGGCAGCCCGTACCAGTGCCTCACCACCCTCACAGTAAAGAACTTCTTCCTTATATCTAACCTGAACTTCCCCTATTTGAGTTTAAACCCATCACGCCTTGTCCTATCACTACAGTCCCTGATGAAGGGTTACAATCTCAGCTATATTTCAGTCTTTGCTGACTGTGACAGTGGGGGACTGTGCTCTATGGCCAGTGTAGCACAGGACAAAGGCGCAGAGACCCCAAATAAGGAGCAAAATGCAGGCTGCTGCCAGCCCAGGGCCTCCTTTCTCCAGGCTGGTGTTGGACCTTTTGAGCTCCTCTAAACAGCCCCACCACCACCTCTCTGTGGCCCAGGAGGTCCTGCTAGTTTGGACATTTCCACCACAGGATTACTCTGTGCACTAATGCAAAATACTGCATTTTGGCAAACAAAATACCCCATTTTTTTCATCATTATTTACTCTGAAACATGTGCTTTGGCAAGGACGTCCCCTTTATTTCTGTGAAATCCAACTGAAGAAACAGAAGATAAATGATATTTCTAATACTGCGCACAGTTCAGAAATATGGTCCAGTCTACCCTCTGATGCAAGAGGCACCATTTTTAAACCTTGGCTAGAGATGCTGCATTGTCAAATACACATACACAAAGGGCATTGGAGTTCAGTCGGGGATTTTTCTTCTCTTTTCTAGCAGCTATTTAGATTGGGGCTTGAAAAAATTTACGGCTTTGTGCTCATATTCTATTTACATTTGAGCATAGGATTTCAGCCTGGGCAGAGGAGGGGAGTGTGTTTCCTTCATTGCCAGCCATCGATGGTTTCTCAAAATGCTGGTTTCTCAGAAAACTTCCCCAAACTTTCCATTGTGATCAAGTGACACTTATCTTCAACCACTTAGGAGCTGACGTGACTGCACAGGAGGTCACTCTGACCACATAAGAATATTTAGCCAGGAAGAATTAGGGGGAGGGTTATGACTCCATCTTCGATACCCCTGACACGCTGGCTCTGAGAGCTGTGACTGTATAATCTACCCTTCACTGTATTTACATTCCTGAAAATGCAGGCAGTTCAAGATGTGTTTCAAGCAATTTGTTGGAATCTAGTAAAAGGAAAATCTTTTAACGGATATGCTGCAGTAATTCTTACTTATTTTATCTTCTATTTTCTTTTTTTTTTTTTTTTTGCAGAATAGTAAATGCTGATGTAGAGGCAGAAAAAGGACTTTATTGGGACTGCCAGTGGTTCAAAGATGAAAGGCCTCAAGAGGCTTTTTGTTATCAAATTCCACTTACCCTCCCTGTTGTAACTTTCATCACAGCTGAAGGGATGGTGCCAAAATCTGACTTCACTTTGGAAAGTGCCAGGATACGCCACTGGAGTTGCAACAGAAGAAAGAAAGTGGGAAGGAGGCAAAATTCCATGCAGACTGTGGCTTGGGAGAAGGGGGAAAGGCTGAGGGGGAAAGAAAATGGTTTAGTGTTGCTTCCCAAACCTTACCTGAAGTTGCTAGGCAGGTGGGGGAGATGAGGCCAGCACTGCTCTTTCCAAAAAGTGCTTTCCAGACTGTTTTTTCCTGTTAAATGGGGAAAAACGGAAAGGTTCCCACCAAATCACTACATGGTCTGCCCTCTGTTTCCTGCCAGCTCCCTTATTCTCCAGAGCACACAAGAAATTTCAGCCCAACAGTAGCTGAGCAGGTAGCTCACTCCTATTTCTCTGAGCATCTCAGGCCTAGACATATCCAACTTTTCTTTGCCTTGCTTTCAGCCCTCTCTCCCATTGATAATTTGTTGATGTTTGGCTGGAAAGGTTTCAGGACCAGGGACCACTGTTCGTCACATTTGACAAGCGCGTAGAGCAAAGAGAGCTCACAAGTCTACATTTATGTGCAACCACAATAATGATGCTAATAATAATATCTGTATGACCCATTTATAAGCCAACAATTTCAGGACTGACAAGAAAGTTTTGCCTCTAGTCATGGGTACCAATAGAAGACCCTCCAGAAGGTCTGTTTTTCCAAGTGTAGATGTTCACCATTATCTCAAGATCAAACTCTTCTTTTTCTTCACTTATGTTTCGCCCAAGATAGAGCATCTCAGGCTACTAATCATTGTAGAAAATCATGCCTTGTCTTGTTTGTTCTCTGTCTTTCCTGATTGTGCAATGGAAATAAGACCGTTTACTCCACTGTGATTTCTCAAAGTACTTTCAGTGACTCCAGCAAAGGCCATTTGTGGACAAAACATTATTAATATTGTGAAATGATGAATAATCAACATGTGCCAGCTGTTACCACATGAACTTGTGTCCTTGGGCCCCTTTATACTCCATATACACAGCCTGCCAATCTAAAGGTGAGGTGAATTCAGAGAGCAAGAGTTATTGACTAATACATAGGTGAAGACTCTTGTTTGGTAAAAAGAGAGACATTTTGGATTAGTCTACCAGCAGAAGATCCTGGTAAATGGGAATAACAATGTCCACACATGGAGTTACTCAGGGATTCTTATTTTGGGAACAGCTACTGCTTCAGGGCTATTCTGGAATAACTTCATGTCTACAGCAGAGGGAAGCCCCTGATTAATATAAGTCATCAAGGCGCAGAGCATCCTGAAAACAGCTATCTTGCAGGCATCCAGCCTGCAAGAGTAGTGAACACTGTGCTCCATTTCATTAAAAATAAAGCTATTCTTTTTTTGTATTGAAAAATCATGGGCAATTTTGTAAGGGATGTTTCTGCTTCTATATTGAATTCTTCAAGAATAAAGACAGAACAAATGTGCAATTTGGCTGGTGTTCCTCTTCTGAGGTGGCCAGGAGCAGATGTTGAGAGAAGCCTTAAGAAGACAAGCAGGACACCTCCTGTGGCACTTGCCTGAAGCTCCTGCTGGCTGTAGCTCAGGGATTTTCTGCTCTCTTGAAGACGTTTTTACATCTTTATGCTTACTGGCTCTTGAAGGAATTTTCCTTCACAGCTTTGTATAAACACTTTTGAATAAGTTTATACTTCAGGCATAACCCCTCGTGGTGGTGAGAACCACGGTGTTTGTGTTATCACTTCATTTGATGTCCTCTCATTTGCGGGTGGTGGAGACTGGGTTAAAATGCCTAGTCCTCAAACCACCCAGATAAACCAGACCTTTCTCATTACCTTCACAGGGAATTGGGTCACTCTGCAAAACTGATCTCAGACGGATTTCTGCAGCCCCTAAAGGGAGACCACCACCTTACATTCTATTCCTGCAAGCTTCAAGACTCATCTGGAAGCAGAATCAATTGTCCTCTGACCCACACTTATTCTGGGAATCTTCTCCTGGACTTGGAAGCAAGCTCTTACCTGCTAACAGCATTTTTCCCACTAAGTGTATAGAATTAGCTGTACAATTTGTCAAGGAACATAAATAACAGTAAGACGTATTTGGTGTCTATAATGGGTTTATAGCCCATGCTCTCCTCCTGCTCCCTGCTGCAGAATTTACCTGCTACTTCGTATTTCAGCACCTGACAGACTGGGCTTGTTGAAGGCAGCACAGAGAGAGACAAACATCTTTTGTTTGGTGCTTATCTTCTTCGCTCTTGCTCTCTCTCCAACCTTCTCTCTTGGCTTGAGATAAGTTCACAGCTAATCATGAGAGATGTCAGATAAACTTACTGTGAATTGGAATCCTGCAAGGCTGAAAGGAGCATTGTTGTTCCTTTCTCAAGCAGGTATTGTATTTATACAGTCAAGCGAACAGGCGATGCAAAAAAGATAATTCCTCAAAACCTGGCCGGTAAACTCCCCAGAGAAAGATAAATGATATTTAATTTTTTTTCTCTTGATGTAGAGCCAGCAACGTGACCCTGGTGCAAAGCAGCAATAATCTGCTTCACTGGCCTTGCAAATACCACAAGTTTTAGTCTGAAGCATCCAAGCATCCCCTGTACCTGGACTGGCTACTAAAGAGCCATGGAGCAGCCGATGGGAACCACAGCCCTGGCAGCCCTGCACTTCCTCACTATGGGCTCCTCAACACCATCAGCTGCCCCTCATGATTTAGCTGAAACAAATGGGAACCCAGCTTTAACCTTGATGTAGTAACTCACTTCTACACCACTCTGGGAATGAAATCTATCCCTGTCTTTTATATGCCAACTAGACTTCTAGTGACACAAACAGCTAAACAGCTGTTTCTAATGTTTCACTCATTGATACCTCTATAAACAGTCCCACTCCACTGAAACTGATGAGGTTTGATATTATTGTTTGGTATACAACAATGATCTCTGGTTAATTAGTAATATGTGTGCTTTTCCTCCACATATTTGCTCAGTCTGACTGAGCAGTAAGGAGTTATTTAAATCAGAGACAGGCCTGTTTTCATGGGAACCCGTGGGTATTCCAGTGGTGATTTTGTGTTCGCAATGAATAGTGACAGGGTGTTATTACACCTAAGCCTTCTTTGTACCAGCCACTGTACACAGCAAAAGTGCTGTGACTCAGGCAACAAGCAGAATGACATGGGAAAAACAGAAATGCCAGGAGAAAGGTAAAACTCAAACCAGATCTCCGTCTGCCCTGACCTGGCATTTATTCCAGCTTTGCTGCTCTAAATTGCACCACTGCAGTTTCCAGCCCCACAGCTCGGCATATGGCTGTATCATCTCTTTATGGCCTTGTCTGCCTTTCAGCAGCCACTTATCTTGCAATGCTAAATCCCTGTAAGCCTTACTGAAGTCAAAGCAGGTTCTTCCAGCATCAAATGATGCCACATCTCTACTCAGCCACAGACAAGGCTTATTGATTTAAACTGTCGTTATCTCAGTACTTCTCCAAGTGTTGGAAAAAGCTGAAGGCTGTTGTTCTCTGGCAGTCGTGGGATATATAGCCTGGCCAAATACCATCCCAGTCTGCATTACAAAGCTTCCTTGAAATCAAAGCAAACAGGAGGACTGAAAATATAGATATGGTCACATTAAGCAATGTGAGGAAAGACTGATGAGATCAAATCTAGCCCTGCACCCTGTTCATAGGATTTCACACAGGTACTCACTAACTGCTGCTCCATGTCTTGCAACACAGCTGCAGCTGAAGCCACTCTGTGAGCAGAGGCTGCATGGGCCAAGCTTGGCATCTTCTTTTGGAGTTGCCCCATGATGATCTGAAAGCAGTGATTTCAACTTGTAACAGCCATCTGTAATTCCCACTGCCTAAGTGCATCCTGGAGTTACTATGTGATATCACTTTATCTAAGATGCTGTCCCACAGCCAAGCAAGAAAGCAGGGTTGAAATGTTATGTCTATTTTTGATCCAGCTGAAAAATCCCCTTTCACTGCACAGACCTACTGCTCCCAGCTGACACAGTGAGATGGGAGAGGCTCCTAACCCACTGTGAATAAAATACTCAGATTGGGTTGGAATATGGCCAATGAGCAATTACTTGGAAATTACCTTGAGCAGCCAGTTCCTGAGACTTGCAGAGCACTTGCCGATTCCATCAAAGCCTGAGTATGAAGCATCTTGGCACCCCCAGGGGAGCAGTTTCCCTCCTTCTGTCCTAGTGTAACCCCTCAAAATGATGCCAGCCTGAATCTGCCCCTAGCTTTGCAATGCCAACAAGTTTCCAGTCAGCCATTACTCAGTAAAGGCTCGTCCCTTTACTTTCTGACCACACTCAATACACAGAGCTAATACACAGAGAGGAATCCTATTTATGAGATGTTGTGTCATATGGTTAATTTTAAAATGGCATTTGTCAGCAAAAGCTGTAATTTTTTCAAGATGCTCACAGAGGGCTCCTGAGCAAATAGCCCTGAAAATTACAGGCCTATAAACCTCATTTTGACTTAAGTAACTTGACAATGTTCCCTGCAAAACTATTTGGGGATGGCTATTTAAACACAGCGAGCAGTTCATTATCGTTTGTGTTTTCCTGCTAAGCTTTCACTCTTTTGTTAAACCCACTTCAGTCCGGGATTGAGACATTCACAAACCTGCCAGGTCACTCCTGCTTATCTTTCCCATGACACCCCCAACGAGCCGAGGGCCATGTCAGTGCATTTCCACATAAAGCAATTCTTCTGGCTGAGCGGAGGCATTTCCCCTGCGCCTCTTTTCGGGGCTGGTAGCCCGGTTTCAGCGCAGACAGTATGACAGATGCGGGGTGCATTTCCCAAGCAGAAAAGAGATGGAAGCTATGGGCTGAATGTTAAATGTACCATACGCCCAACATAAAAACAGACCAAACATGCTTATGAGATTTATACCAACGCTTACTTTCTCCGGCTGGTCAAAGGTTCAGGCTCTTATAATAGTTTCCCAAGGCACGTTGACTGTGACAGATCTTAAAGAAGAGACTCCTGAAGGAGTTCAAGGCATAAATTGAATTACAGTATGCTTGGCCTGCGGTTGCTAGGGAGATCCCAGAGCCGAGGAGAAAGTTCCTGGTGATTTTTCACTGTTGTGTGAAGGCTGTGAAATTAAGGCTTTGTGCAGCACTCACCAAGACAAGGCTGTGGTTGGCGTTCACCATTGACATCAAGCCGGATTGGCCCGGAGGGGGCAAATTTTTATGAAACAGATATGACAAAGCAGCATTTTGATCAAGTCATCGCTCCCTTTTTAAAAGGGCCACTTTCGCCTTTATTCACGCCAAGTGATGGACATTCCTATTTAAACACTTTCAGCTGCAGAGGTCTGAACCTCAGCCCAGGAGCCCAGGCTGCCCTGAGCTTTGGGAAGAGTGTGGACTGGGATCAGGGCTTCACAGCTAATCCCTTTACCTCTGGCATGGGTGGAAGCAAATTCCCAGCATTGAATCCACTGAACTTTAAGAGAATTCATGTCTGGGGCAGTGTTTTGCAGCCAAAATACAGTTTCAACTCAAAGCATGGGTTCAGACTTTTGTATGGTTCAGGGGAGATGAATTTCAGCTCTTTGGGGTTACACAGGCAGAGGGGAGCTCTCAAAAAGGACAAGGATTTTTTTCCAAAGGAGCCAGTGGCCAAGCAGTGACAAATGTGGACTTTTTTTGAGAGACCATACCTTCAATCCTCTGGACACTTTGCTTGCACCCAACCACGTGTGAACATCACCTGGACTTAGACAAGTTTCCATAGGCTGTGCTTTCCATGGGCTGTACTGCCAACTGCGCTATCAATTGCCTCCTCTTTGGCAGGAGGCAGTGGCCAAATGTGGCCCAGGGCAGCCTGGCCTCCAATTTCCCCCTCCCAGGGGTACACTGCTGAAATGGTCAGGAAGTTGAGCCTTAGGTGACATGGTTTAGTGGGAGGTGCCCCTGCCCATGGCAGGGGGCTTGGAACAAGATCATCTTAAGGTCATCCCTAACTATTCTATGATTCTATTGGGTCACTACTACTGTTTTGGTACCTCTTCCCAACAGTGGGGCAATTACTATTTCCATCCCAGGACCACAGAAATATATCTCCATGCTACAGAAAAACTGGGGACTGAACAAATAAAACAAGATGGAGCTGATGGTGTACTCTTAGGGCTCCAGAAAGCTGGGCTCATGTCCTAGCTCTGACATGAATTTCCTACATGAACTCAAACTGATCAAGGGCTATATGCACAGTGCTAAATAACACAGTGTTGTTGGTCATGGACAACTGGTCAGCCACATGGATTCACAGTTAGTAGTCTCCCTGGCTCAGTGTGGACAAAGCCCAGCTTTGGTCCTCGGGACACTTACTCAGCTGTGGGACACAAGAGTCTTTCTTGAAGACGAGTCACTTAGTCTGGGAAAGAATGCATCCCTTAGAGTCACATAACACACCTAGAGCCATACACAGAGTGGCCTAGTCAAGGCGGTTCCAAGATTATGAACTCATGGGTTTCAGCTGTCACTTGAGCTTAAGCAGTACCACTCAGGGTAGTAGGTAACAGCTACAGATGCTGGGAAAACAGCTGAGACAGCCTTAAAGGAAGAGCAAGTTTAATAAATCCTAGCTGGAAAATCTATTTGCTCCTAAATCAATTTTTCTCCATCCTCTGACTCCATCCCAGAGGGATTGGTGTTGCCCCTTATCTATTGAGCCGTTTGGCTTGTTGCATGGCATTCGGGGCCCCACTGAACTTGTCTTCATTTATTAAAACAGTAGGAAAAATTCTCAGACAAAAAACCCCTCCCAGAATGAGCTCTTGTGTTGGCTTATTGAGCACAAAAATGTCACTTCTGTTTGCTGAGAGGAGTGAAATGTGGAAAATACAGACAGGGAGAGCTTGCTTTCACTCCAGCACCATTTGCTCCAAAACATCGTGCAATGCAGATCAATGCCGTAGCACAAGAGAGTTCAGATGAGATTCTGAGAACATGCCTGAAAAAAATAGTCCACATTTTGAGAAGCTGAACCTGCAGCAAAAGGAAGGAGCATAGCAGAAATAAAGGAAGCAGACAGAGAGGTCTCTCAGGCTTAAACCCACATAGTATCAGTGGCACATAGGGAAGATGTGTGATGTACACACCTGGGGAAAAACAGAGGCTGGGTTTCACTGAGATCTTGGTTTGACAGAATCCACAGCTCTGCTCTGTTCCTTAGTGCAAATCATTAGTAATATCAACAGTATTAAATAGACTCAATAAAACAGGCATTGTTGTTGACCATAAATCCAGACTGCCCTCCAGAGCTCAGCACTCAGAGCCTGCTGAGGATGCAGGAAAAAGCAGGTGAACCTAATTAAAGGCTACTTTTAATAAAAAGCACCAGTAGATACTTCAGTATCACGGTGGTCCCCACTTTCAAGTACCTTTCAAAATCTTTTGTACACAAAGATTTCTTACCAGAACAGGTTGATGTTGGTAATGTGAATTTCATCAGCAAATCCACAATCACCCTTTGATTTTTCATCTTTCCATGGCCAAATACCTGCCACTGGCTACAATGTCTTGGTCAGCACCAAACTATGTCAAAGTGTCCTGCACTCCCTCTGACTTTGCTCCTGAGCCAAATCCACCCCTCCAGTGTCAGTTATAAGTTATCAGTGCAGATCCCCAAAGAAAGTGTAACTTACTCTTTTGAATGGTTAAAAATTTCCTGCCGAAGCATTTGTCTTGTTTGGAGATGAAGAATAGTGAAAGAAACATTCTTTTCTTTCTACATAGTAAAGTTTCCTAGGAAAATATATATATACACAGACATATATATGTTTATGCATGCATACATATCTCTGCATGTACATTCAAAGTTTTAAGCATCAACAATCATAGAATCATAGAATAGTTAGGGTTGGAAAGCACCTTAAGATCATCAAGTTCCAATCCCCCTGCCATGGGGAGGGACACCTCACACTAAACCATATGACTCAAGGCTTTGTCCAACCTGGCCTTGAACACTGCCAGGGATTCACAACTTCCCTGGACAACCCATTCCAGTGCCTCACCACCCTTACACTAAAGAATTTCTTCCTCATATCCAGTC
>JAOEHY010006052.1:0-30677 GCA_025447955.1 Psilopsiagon aurifrons | reverse complement strand
ACCTTCATTGGTAGTAGACTAAAAAAAAAAAGGAAAAAAAAAAAAAAAAGAAAAGCTGAACAAATAAAAAAACCCAAGAAGGAAACAAACAAGCTTGTGATTCTTTCCCTTTAAGAGCAACAACTTAATGAAAACTGGTATTTTCCTTTTCAAGTAGCTTTGACTGTTTAGAAATGCCTTGAAATTATCACTGTTTTAAAGTCAGTGAAATCTATTACTTGTATATCTAAGCCTACTTATTGCTAGGTTTAAAGAAAACCACTAAATTTTTAGCCCCTATAATATCCTGCAGTCAAAGACCCTAATAACAAGTTCTGTACCAGCCTTGCAAACAAAACAGCATAACTTAAACCGTAAGACAACTCCCTCCTCTCTAAAAACAAACAAAAAAACCCCATCAAACAAACCACAAACCCAAACCAAACCCCATCAACAAGGTAGCCTCAAGTTTTATAGTGAGTTATTTTTAAAATCAGTTTCAGGGGACAAAAAAAACGCAAACAAACAAAAAACCCAAAACACCCCAACCTCCCCCCCTCCCCCAAGAGAAAAAACACATCAAAACAAATAAACAAAACAAAACAAAAAAATCAGGATATGGAGGCTCCTAGTTAAGATTTAGGCCCAAATGCTTTTCACAGAATTTCTACGAGAAATCAGGCCTCATAAAAGGAAGCACTTACCTTAAGGCGCACTGTATCCCTGTTTCATCACCATATGCTGAGTACAAGAGCTCCATTTCATCTGATTTCAAATCATGAAATATAGAATTGTTTTGCATAGAAGGTGCTGTACTAGCACTTGTAAGAAAGGTTACTAGACAGGTAGGAGAAAGATGAGAAATGATTATTACAAGTGTAAAAGATCACAGAATGGGGGAATATTTGTTTTCTGAAACAGAAAGTGCAGTGCGTTTTTCTCTCCAACTGAAACCAAGAGCAGTATCACAAGAGCATTTCCAGACTTTAGAATCAGCATGACTATTTTAACCATATAAATGAATTTACTTATATTACTGCAAAATAAAGAAATAAGCCAACCACCTCACTCCCACAAAAAAGATTCATTTTCCTGCCCCCTTTATATTTCTACTTTTTGCGTGTGCCTACTTCATTGTTGCTTGCTAGTCAGTTTCTGGAAAACATGAGAAACCATTAAAAATCTCAGCAATACCATCAGTTTGTGAAATCCTTGTCATATGATGCAAAAATGCAAATAACCAAAGGGTTTTTTTTTTTTGCTGTTGGTTTTTTTTTTTGTTTTGTTTTTTTAATCTCAACTCTAAGCACAGTTTTTCATAAAAAATTATTTCCTCTAGAGAAAATGGAGTACCATTACTGGAAAGGTTTTATTGTGGTTATAACACAAAGACGAAACATTAATCCATAAACTCCTAATTAAGTTACATTTAATAAGCAAAAAAAGACAATTTAATTAAAACTGCATTCTGCTGTAAACAGAGTAATTACAGAAATAACCAAGTGAACTTTCACTGGAGACAGGCATAATCTGAATCTGTTTTATATCAAGAAATAATGCAAACATTTAATTGACATGAAGTTCAAACATCTTCTTTAGCATTTACCTTTATTTCTTCGTTCATCTTTAAAGCCCAGCGTAGTGAAGCCAGGTAATAATTTGCTTGACAGTGAACTCAGATCCACCGGGTGAGTCTCTTCCTCTAATAATTCAGAAGGTTATGGTTATTTTAAGAAAAGCATTTAATGTATAAAGTTTATAGTGAAAATTGAGATTTTGCCACTTCCGAAAGCTGTTGTTACCGTAAAGCCTAAATGTCTTTCAACCTGTACATTAAGGATAGGTAGTGTAATTCAAGACCTCCACATGCTTTAAATACGTTTCCACCTCTTATTCACAAGACCTATGACTTACTTGGTTATTTCACTTTTAAAGTATACATCAGCATCTGAAATTCTTTTACTTGTTGATTCACAAACATTCAAGATTCAGACATTATGAAGGGATACAAACAATTTCTTATGTTGCCTAAGTGGTAGTTTGTCTATAGAAACTCAGAAACCATATGAAGAACCTTATTAAGATAATTATCATTATGGCTACAGCAATATTTCTTGCTTCTGAATCTTTGATGGCTTAAAATTGCTTAAATGGCTTTAAATGGCTTGAATAATTTGCAATATGCTTTTAAGCTCAAAAAAATCCCAATATCATTTAGGACACTTCCAGTCATTTCAACTCTCACTAGCTGTTATGGAATCCAATGGCAGTTATGATCAATTACTGAACAACAGAAACAAGCGTAACAGTAGAACTTCACTAGGACTTAAAAATCAGATTATAGTACTAGTTATGAATTCAGCTTAACTCGTATTAACTATACAATCAAAAAAGATTATGAAGTACAGAAACATCAAGTTAGCAGTACAGTTCTTTACAGCACACAGTGAAAGCTTTCTCTGTCCCCTTTAACATCACTGTCTAAATTTTCAGTGGCATTTCAAAGGTATTAAATCAGGTTTTTTTTTCTCCAGAAATAGGTAAGTGTAAGATGGCAGCCAAACGTTCACGTCCATTCCAGAAAAACTTACTACCAAATGAAAAAGAATGTAGACAGAGTTACCAGTTTGTATCTCCCAGTCAAAAAAATTAACAGATACGCAACTAGTCGAAAAGGTTCATGCATTCATCAGTGCAACAATAGGTGAGCTGTGAATGAATTCCAGTCTCAAAAGGTGCAGAGAAGGAGGTGCTAAATCAACATGATGCAGCAGCATAAAGACTACAACATTTCCAACATTAAACTTTAAAACTTCTGCACTTTGAGAAAAGCATAAGACTATAAATTATGTATAGTAGTAACACAAACAAAAACCCACAGAAAAGATCAAGGAACTAAAGAAAAACATTTGTGCAAAACCCAATTAACTTTAAACTGAAATTTAGCAAATAATTTAAATTATGAAATAAGCAAAAAAATATTCTGAATTTGCATCTGTGTGTTGCACATTTATACAGGATTACAGAACTTTCATTCACCTTTTATCTATTAGATTTTAACACTACCAGGTAACTGAAGCAAAAGCCTGTCTTTCAAGTTCTCCATGAAGTTGTAGCAACGTATAACTGCTTATAAATAGGTATTATTTTACCTTACTGTCAGCATGAGTAAAACAGAGTCTGAGGAGTGAAAATTTGAAAGGCAGAGAAACACCTTATATTGGAGATACTAAATACAGCTGTTGTGGAAAATGGTCTGGGGAGTTGGTTTTGTTTGGTTGTTTTTTTTTTTTTAAACTCATCTGAACTACACAGGATCTGTGTGTACAGTAAAGACACCAAAATCTGCTAAAACATTAAACATTAGAAATGTCTGCTTGAAAAATTTTGGCATTTACCTTCTGCTTCTGGATCAGATGAATTTACTACATTAAACAATAAAGTTCCATCTCCGGTTTTTTTTAGATAACCAATCTGTAAATAGAACCACAAAGATATTGAAGCAATCATTCAAAACAGTCAAAATCCAAAGAAGGAGGTGTTTACTTACACAGAAAATGACAAAATGCATTTTTAGCCATATTCAGATCCTGCACTCTGGTACTCCTTTTAACACAGAGAATTAAACTATTTATCACCGGCTGGCAAATGCTTCACAGAACAGAAGACTCAGGAGTAAAATTCCATACGTCATATATACAACTTCTTATTCATCTCCCTAAATCAGATCTAAAGTTTGCATCCAAGACAAAATCAATTCCATTATAATTAGTATGGAGCCAACCTTTCTGACTGCCAAGCCTAGAACACACTTTCTTTTTAGAAGCAGATCTGTAAATCCTATCCACAATCTACTTCATTGTTTATTTTTCAAATCTAGACCAAACTGCTGATTTTCATATCTCAGCCACAACTTTCTATAATTAGAAGGATTTTTATGAATTTAGCCAATTATTTAACGGGTGACAAACCTATCAGAACACACACAAAATGCAAAATCACAGCCAGAAATGTGAAAGACATTAGAACACACTGGGGTCTGTAAACTGCCACAACTGATGCAAGGAACTAAGCTGACATCAGAAACTGACCATACTTAAGGCCAAAGCTAATACTGGCATATAATGAAAATACAGGTGACAAACGCTGAAAAGAGACTAAACAATACCTTCAAGTGATGGCAGAAGTTCACTATGGGTGAATTCTACGAACATATCAGTGTTACCTAGATTCCGTGGATCTGTAGTGGACTGTCTACCTAGAACAATTCTCAAACACTGCAAAACTGACTGCATCATCACAAAAGGCCTTTTCAGTAAAGTTAGCAACTAGCAGAAGATTGGTATTGCTTTGAAGGATTTTCAAAAAGCTACTCTTAATTTCAAGGTTTGAAGTTGCCTTCAATCCTAGCAAGTCTTCTAATTATCCAAAGAAACAGAAATATACTGAAGAAACCAAACCTTCTTCTGTGGCTGAAGTTTTACTTCCTAATCCAGTTGAGCCTAAGGCCACTGCATAAGAAGGGCCACTGTCCAAGAAAGAGACATTTAAATTTGAAGACAACTGTTACCACTAATGCTTCAACACAAATGTTTCTTCTGCAACAGTTGTTAAAAAAAATAGGTGGAAAATATAGGATGCAGCAACCTCCTGATCATTTTTTTGACTGCACTGGTCACTGGAGTTATGTGACAGAATGAGAAATGAGGACAAAGAATAAAGACTACACACAACGCAACATAATAAGAGTAAATGTATCTCAGCATAAGCTTGTAGCAAATGCCTGTAGCATTCACTCCAACCCTATCAGGAAGCAGTGAAGGAATCTGCCATCATCATACAGCTAAGAAAAACAGCCCATAAAAAGAACTTGATGAGAAAACTGCACTAACAGTATCACTGAGCTTTTCTAACTACTGGAACAGCACAAAACTGACATGAAACAGTAACAATCACATTCAAGATCATGAACATGTAGTTAGCACTGTCAAAAACTCCAACATGGGCAAACTATTGCTATCTTCTAGTCACTGAAGGATGCCTGTAATTTGTACTCAACACAAAAACGTGCTATGGGAGACTATAGCTACCTACATGAAACTACAAGAGGTTCTGGACTTCTCACTGAAAACTGTAATTTAACACTTAAAATTCCTGCATTTCAAACCTTCAAACTATGCCAAAGTTTGCTTTTTCTGAGTCTGTAACAATAAGAAGATTGTGATGCTATTTTAATCACTTTCAATGCTAAGGGTTGCAATTAAGGAAGCCAGATTCAAGACTGAGCAACATTTCACTGCTTTCTGCAAGAGAATGTCTAAGTATGTTCAGTGCACAATATACAACTCAAAATCCTTTTAGGACACCCTAAAATGGGTCTTCAGTGGGAACTAAATGACAGACAATAGCAATAATGGTGTTCCTCACAGAGCATACATCCTAGATGTTAGTCTTAGAAAATACAACACTAAAGCCTGTTTTCCAAGATGAAACAAAGCATTGAATAGTCAGACACAAAATGGAACTGTGAACTTTGTTGTGCAGTAGACCTTGCTGTTGGGTAGATATCGATTGATCCTATCCCGAGCTTCATCTGCCGCATGTTCCACCAGTGCCAGGACATGTTCTTCAGCAGTGCTATCTGTCAGGCTGCATGCATTTCCCTCGGGCTCAAATATGCAACTAAGAGAAAGAAAGGAGTAGCTGTAGAAATTAAAAGCTAAAACAGAACAAAGAGCTGAATTTTGGGTTTGCTAAATAGAACAATCCATCCCACCCCTCTCCCAATGTCAGTCTACTTTAGAATTTAAGTGGAATTAAATTATGAAACTGAAGCATTGCAGCAGAAGCTGAGAACTACCTAACTATGGAACTTCACAAATTTTGTTTCTGTACCTTGAAGAAAATAAAGGAAGTATTACTAACCAGATTTGGAATAAAACTGCATTAATACAAAGCGAATGCTGTATGCGCCCTTAGTCTCCCACATGCACAAATATGCTATTTCCATAAATTCCAACTAGAAAGATGCAGAAAAGAAGTTACATAATGAGGGAATGGATACTGTGGACTCTAACCTGGGGGAGAGGGGGCGGGGAAGGCTGCATTTTGAGGATTATATCAGTTAGTTGCTCATAGAAGTAGGACACTGCTCCCCATCTAGCAGGGAGTCCTTCAATTCCTATGTTTGTTAATACTGGCAATTAGTATTCCTACTCAGTTTCAATCACATCACTTCTTCTCATTGAAATGACAGAAATTAACATTTACGTTTCTGCAGATCCCTTTATCATTAAAGCACACACATAATAAAAATGCAACAAGTAAGCATACCTAAGATGGAACAGGACATATCTTAGCTATTATATAAATATCAGAGAAAGGTAGTATTGTAAGGGAAGTGTGAAGATATCACAGGACATGGCAGTTTTCAGCATATTATATATTTAAATTAAACTTTGTACATCAAAATCTTTCAGGGCATTATACGGACATTAGACACTAGGGCCAAACACCTTAGGTACTGGGTAGAGCATCTCCTCACACCAAATCCATTTCTCTCTCCTGGGTTATCTTCTTCCATTTGCTTAGCTAAGAATTTCTCTCTGTATAGATATTCAGATCTGATACACAAGGAAGTTTTGCTATTAAAGACAATAAAAAGATCACAGGATCATACCATTATGAGACAAATGTGTTAAACGATTTTTGTTTCATTGAAACTTTAAGAAAAGGTGCACACAGCAGGAAACTCCTCAAAAACTGGCACTTTCACACTCTACAGAATACTTAACAAACAAGATTTGCAAATAACGTTCAGAAGATTGCACTGTCCTGGACAAAATTTTCAAAAACTACTCAGGATGTCCAAGTGATCAAGTCACTTTTTTAAACCACAGTATATAGGTCTAAACTGCTTTTGCACTTTGCAAACATTGACTTCAGCTATTTTTCCATTTTTAACTGGAAAACAGGAAGCAAAAGTATCTGATATTAGGTTCAATTCTCCCCTCCCAAAGCTCTTATTGTACATCGAAAAGAATATCCTACTGATGCCAAAATACAAGTGCTTAAAAGCCCAAGTCGATTAGAAAAATTAAATTCTTTTAAGAAGCCTGCAGAACATGTGATCAGGTAATTTAAGACATGACTTGCTCTGCCACAGTTTTATTTTCACAAAATTCCCATTGATATAATGCCCTACCACTTAAATTCAACATCTACCCTAGGAAGTCTGTTCAAGAACACCGAACAACATCACGTTTTTCCAAATCACAGCTTCTGCTAAAATCTCAAAAATAGAAAATCAAATCCTTTAAATTAGATTTTGGCTGTAAAAAAACACAACTTTTTGACATGGGGGTGCCTATTAGCTGGAAGACAGCTATTGCATTAGCATTGTATTCTACAAAGAAGCTTAAGATTTCATCTGGAATGTACCATCTGCTCTAAAAACAACCTCCTATACCTCTATATCCTGCCAAAAAAGAAGTTAAATAAAATAATTTACTGATTGGGAGCTACTTTGCCCTCCCAGAAAGATCCTGATTTTGATACAGTCCATCATTTTAAGGAAAAAAAAAAGGGGGCGTGGAGGGGGTGGAGGGAAGAGGGACATGACATAGAAATGCAGAAGGAATTTATGGCTATGATCAAATCCAGAACATTTCAAGCCTTTACAAGAAACTACTCATTTAATATAACGAAAGATGAGAATATCTGTATCTGTATTGATCTCCCTCTATATATATATCAATTGTGTTTAGGAGAATATGTAATCATTCTTTGAATTGTTTATTCCAAGTTGGGAATCACTGTGTTAAAATACAATAAAATTGCCCATTTATCCTATGGACCAGAAGGAGAAAGGCTGAAAGTAATTTATTTTCCCTCAATTCTTTGCTGCTGACTAGCATTACAAAAGCTGCAACAAACCAGCAAGCATGCCCATTAAAACCTTTACCTAATAACTTCTTTATTTTGCTTTTTGGATTTCTTGGTAGTCTCTGCTTGTACAGGAACAACTTCAGGGACAGGTTCCTCAACTGCTGTGTCTTCATCACCCAAAAGAGCTGCCTGCTGAGAAAAATCCATGTCCTGCATAAACGACATGCTGCGCTTCAAAGCTAACAGCCGTTCCTAGAATCAGAAAGGACAGAGCGGCAGGGACTTAACCTTTCCCTCATAGCCAAGATGCTATGATAATGGGATGGGATGGGAATGGCCATGGCCTTATATTGTTCTTAATGCCTCGTTTCCAATGGTGATGCAACATGATTTGGTCATGGTAGCATGGCATCAGAATTTCTGCAGCCCAACTATCAAGAGAGAAACAAAAACAAAAAAAAAAAAACTGCATATGCAAAGACAACTGCCTATTTTACACAAAACTTACCATAACTGTAATATATGTACACACACAGAGAACAGCTCATCATAATAACTTCATTTTACAAGCCAACAACTGTATTTGAATAAAAAGCATTTGCATGTACACATCTGTAAACCCCCCAAAAACTCCCCTACACCCACCATCTTCAAAAAACATTTCTGTTTATACAGAAATACAATGTAAATGAGATCTTGGTTTTAAAATTTCAGCCAGAAACAGTATTAACACTTGGGGTATATATACATGGATCCTAATTGCTTCCACTGAAGCCAGCAGAAAAAACTCCCTCAGACTTTACTGGCGCAGATAAAGTCGATAAATATGTGTGTGGTTATAACAAGAATGCTATCAAGCCCTTTAAATACAGCAGCCCTAACAGGCACTGCTATAATTTATCACAGATAGATGAAACAACATTTATATTTGTAATTAATCGATCTTTTTAAGTACAGCAAAAAAAACCTGCACAGATTTTCTGCTTTTTGTTTTTAATAGGTCTCTTACTTTGCTCATCATCTTAAAGCCTGTATGCAGTATCTTCTTGGCTAGTTTGTAGTAAACAGTATCTGGTCTGTTGTAAGTCATTGCATTATCACACATCAGTTTAAAATCTGCCTGTAAAACACAAAACAAAAGGAACTGTTAAAATTGCAAACTCCTTTTGTAAGGGAAGATACTATTCATCAAGGTAGCTCTGCAAAAAATTTTAGCAGAAGGCTCATGGATTAAGCGCAAGCCAAAAGGTAACACAAAACTGCAAAGGTCTGAGCCCTTTTGCTTCTTTAAGTTTTGTCTGGAATTGGCTTTCCCTGAATGACAAATGTAACATTTCTTCCTTACGAGAATGGACAGTGTAGAAAATCATGAAAGGGCTGAGGCACGAAGGTAAGTACATTTTCGGTAATTTTGCCATCTTCTGAATCATACAAAGATATCAGAAAGATACAAAGTATCTGACATAAAATCTTAGTTCTAGTAATTTGACCACTTTTGCAGTCACTTGCACTAAACCAAAGAAAAAAAAAAAAAAAAAAAACGACAAAAAAAGGAAACTTCAAAGCATAAGAACAGCCAAGCCTGATTTTGGCTTCTTCTTTGGATGGTTATCCATCAGACATAATGTCAAGTAATTTTTATTGATGCAAGGTCCCAAAATAAAAGTCCACTGTAAAACAGAACCAAACAATTTGGGTGCTATTTTTTCTAGTCACATGCTACTCATCTGTAAAGCATAGAAAAAAAAATTATTAGAAGCTCTGTGAAACACTGAATTAAAAATACATTATTATACACCTCTGAAAAATTCTGAAGCTGGCAAATCAACAACCAAGAATCACATAGTGGTCTTTCCAGGCAGTTCACAAACTGGATCCTAACAAATTCAACTAGTGACTGATTTAAGAATATATTTTTCTCTCATTAAGAGAGAATATTTAAATAAATATTTAAACAATGATTGTTCAAGCAATCAGGTTTCATTCATTCTGTAGATAAATGCAAATGTTGGAGCTTTTTTTGTGCAGGCGTCCATTATACTTGAAAATGAACTGATTATGTGCAAAAGTGTATGCAAACAGAATTATATGCTTTTTGTACGTTAACCCACTCAGTTTTCAGACCAGGGAATAGATCTGCTGAGAAAAAGATATTTTAAGGTTACTATTGTGGTTGGACATAGACATATTTCTACAGACTTTTTCCGGCACCCAACATTCACAAAAAATAACCTTGCTGTACTGCAATTCTGACCAGATTCTGTAAAAAAAACCACCCAAACCTGGTTTATTTCCTGTTTCCACAAAGGGATGTCAGAGCAGTGCTTTCCCAATCATTTAGTAGTTGTCATCAAGCCCAAACTAAGCAAGTAGGTGAACACAGCTTAAATTGTCAGTCTCTGACTTTTTAGGGCATTTAAGCCATCTGCCTTCGCTTAATGAGACCATCACAAAACCAGAAATGGAGGTGACATGGAGGAGGAAACTATGAAACAAGCACCAGATGAAGAAGCCCACATGAGCTATAAATCTAGTGGTGGCCTATGAAATGCTGCAGAAAAAGACAGTCTTTTGCATGCCCAACTTTGAAGCAGACCACTTTCTGGCAGCAAAACTGATGAGTTCTCTGCAGCAATTTCCCCTCTTCTAAATAGAGCAATTGGTTTTTGTGGATCCTACTCTTAGACAGATTATTTATTGGCTTGTAACTAGGATCAGCTAGTTGCAATACATGTATTATAAATGAAAGATAACCCTTTGAGCAGGCTTCATTTTAGAGGTTAAAAACCCATAAACTTCATTTCTGTATTATATAGAATTATAAAGGCAAAAGCATAATTAGGTATACATGTATCTCTGCCACTGTATGGTAGACAAACTTCTATCAACCATTTCATTGCTCCTCAGAATATCAGCAGAAATCAAATCCTTCAAAAGAAATAGAACTTGTCAGCCTAAACAATACTGTGATTTTCATTTTTTTAGGTTGTTATCTCTCCAGTATCAATACTGCAACCATATCTGTAACTAAATAGAGCCACAGAGCTCCCATTCACAATTCCTTTTTAAGCTGATGAATAAGGCAATCCAGCAAGCCATTAGAATTTAGAGACCTGAAGGCACTGCTAGCAGCAATGCTATTATGCATCTTTCTTTTGGCAATGCTATTAGAAATCTTTCTTAACTAGTTCCTATAAATCCATATACTTTTTTTGAAAAATAAAGCACACACAACAAAACAGAATAATCAAAGCACCCATAGGAAATATAAGCCATTATTTGCTCACCTCACTGGACCTTTCAAAAGAAGTTATCCCTGATAAGCAAGTCAATGCTCTCTGCCAAGTCTACTGCTATATCAACACCACTCTAGAAAGCAGTAACAGTGAAGGCAGCAAACAAACTCCATGAATCAGTTACAAACCCCTCCTTTCCTTCCAGCAGCTTGCAGTACCATTAGAGATTTCTTACTGCACTGTCTGTAAAACCACAATGCATCTGATAAAGCTTTACAGCAATAGCAATACATAAAATAGCCAAGGCAAGTTGCCAATAAACCTGCCAGGTAAATTTCTGCCAAAAGACCATTTCAAATAAAGTTATATGGAAAACAGGATGGTTAAAGATAAAAAATATGTAGTTACTATTAATCTTACACAAAATACTTCAGTATATGCAGTTCTCATGCAGACAAGTCAAAATTGACATTTAATCACTCTAATGAGGTCTAAATAAAAAAAAAAAAAATTAAACCCAAACCAAATAAACAACAAAACTGAACCAAAACCCTACCCCCATTCCAAAAATAGTAAACACCAAAATAAAGAGCTACAGATTCTTTAACGAATTCTATAGAACCTTAGAGCATGTCCTTGATTTTTCACATTGATTTGTAGTAGACTGTATTAGATTCTGACAAATATAGACTCCTCAGTGGAAAATAAAGCACAAACTGCATTCTAACATGCACAATTATTTTTGTAAAGTGCTCAGCTCTGAAAAAATTGACATTAAAATAATGAATGTAAGAAAGGCTGCTACAGCTATAAAGAATCTTCAGTTTCTTACTAAAGAGCTCTGAAATAACTAAGTCTCTATAAATTTACCTTGAATTCAGTGACTGATTTGTATTCATTTGCTGCAATTTTTTCCTTCATTGTACCAAAATCCATGGGGTGCTTTATTATCATAGAATATCCAGGAGCAATAGCATCCGTGACTGGAAAAGCAAAAAACCCATGAGGATCTTTCCTAAAAATAAAAACAGTACATTTAGATTTAGATCAGCAAACAAAATTATCATTGTTTTTATACTGCATTAATGGTACAAAAAAAACCAATACTACTTAAAAAAACAAACAAACAAAATCAACACACACACCCCCCACCTCCCCAAAAACAAACCAAAAAACTCACACACTAAAACCACTCTCATAAAACTGAGGCATATTTGAAAATCTTCCTGGTACGGGAAAAAAATTTACACATATGTAGACTTTTTTTTATTTAGATTCAGCTAGTTCTTGAATTGTTTCTTGCATGCTTTCTTGTGTCTCAAATGGGTCTTTTGTCTTCACTGAGTAATAAACCCTTTGATGCCTCTTGTTCATGAGGTCCTCTAAAAATAACTACTGTGTTTTGTATGTTCAAATTAGTATATCTTCAGATTAGCTAATTTTCAAATTATCTAACTGCTATATAATAAAAATGATTATAATTTTTGTTAAACATGAGCTACAGGGTTAACTTTTTATGGAAAACAATAAAATAAAAGGCCTCTCCAGCTTTATCAAGTAAGCAGGTATAAACTTGCTTTGGTATCTGACAGAGGACACAGAATAACAAAATTTCGTAAGAAGAGTTCAATCTTTTAAACTATTACAATTCATAACTGTTTTTAAATTCCTAAAGTAGACCATTAATATTTCATAAATTTAGAATGGCAACATATCCTCTGCCCAAAACACTTCCGTGCAAAACCTAGAATTGCATACATGGTAATAATTATCCTCAACTAACCTTTAAAAACTGCCAGGCTTGATATGGTTGCAAAATTGCCAAACATATCACAGCCAGTCTGTAGGCACTATTTTCAAACAAAACCAGGACAAGAAGTTGTAAGGTAACAGATATAATTATCCATTAGACATCAGTGACACAGCTGTACATACGAAACACTTAATACCTTTGAAGCTGGCGAAGAAAGTGTTCTAGTAATTGCTGTATTGGCGTGCTCTCATTTTCAGCTGCAGTTTGAGACAAACACAGAAAAGTGCAATGAAAACGGAATATAGGTATATGCATTTATTTAAAAATATAAATACCATAGAGAAAAATCTTAAGTACAAGTACAGCTTGTACTGATCTGAAGACCAATGAGACATGGATTTCAAAGCAGAAGTACATCAGATTTAAAGAGCATGCAGTAACTATTTCTCCGCCTCTACTCCACTCTGGTGAGACCCTACTTGGAATAATGCATTCAGCTCTGGGGCTGCCAACACAGGAAGAACATGGACCTGCCCAAGCGAATCCAGCAATTCTGCTATGGAGAGAAGCTGAGAGAGTTGGGCTTGTTCAGCCTGGGGAATAGAAGTCTCTGGGGAGACTTTGGAGCAGCTTTCAGTGCCTAAAGGGACCTGACAAGAAACCTGGATAAGGCCTTTCGGCAAGGGCAGGTAGGGAGGGACAAAACAAGGAGGACTGGCTTTAAGGTGACAAAGGGGAGATTTAGATTAGACATAGGAAAAAATTGTTCACTGTAAGGGTGGTAAGACACAGGAGAAGCTGGGGTTCAAGGAAGTGCTCAAGGCCAGGCTGGATGGGGCTTTGAGCAACACAGTCAAGTGGAAGCTATTCCTGCCCGTGGCAAGGAGGTTGGAACAGGATGATCTTTTCTTTAAGGGCCTTTCCAACCTAAGCCATTCTATGAAAACTTGGTTTCAGACATTCTGACCATTGTTCTGTAAATGCTGAGGAAATGTTATGGAGAAGAAATTGAAGGGACAATACACACAATAATACTTGTATACTAGCTTTATTCTGCCAAGTAGCAGAAGCCAGTAGCAAGTTCAATTACATGAAAATAAACCTACTAAAGCCCAGAAGCACCAAGAGGAATACTGACTTTTCAGATAGCTGAAAGCTCTTAATGTTGGAAAAATAAAGGCTCTAGATTTTTGCAGTTCCTCATGGAAATTTTACATTATGGAATCTTTGACAAAAGCTACGCTGTGCATGCTTTTAAAAACACACAAGATGATTCAATTTTTCTCGCTGCTCACCTGGCTGAGTTCTGCATGCTCTTATAGGACGATCTGGAGGAGGTTCAACCTCCACTTTTTTCCCAGGATCAAAGTCATCAGTTTCTCCTTCAGTGTCACACTGTTCTTTCTCCCTTTTCCTCTTCTTCTCTTCCTAGCATAGCAGGAAGAACACAGATTTTAGAAGAATGTACTTGGAACGTACAATCTTGCACATCAAAAGGTAGGAGAGTGATTTTTCATTTGGAACACTTACTCTATATCTGAGCCATAAAATGGCTTAAGTAAGAGTGCATATATTTTCACTGTCACTTTTTCAGATTTCTTCTCCAATGAAAACTAATTCTGTTCACCTTTTGATGTGTGTTTAATATATTACTGTTCTTTCATTTGTTACTGTTCTTTTACTGAAAAGAATGTTAAACTCTGAAGCTTCTTATATGTAAAATACATATATTTATACGTAAAATTGCATGATGATAAGCTACATCAGAGGGTAAAGGAAGTATAATTTACCATTCACTAAAGATCATCCACTAGCTCTGCTATGATCAGTGTATTTTGGTTGTCTCATGTATTAAGTGGGAATCAATAAAGTACATGATGATTTAGGAAGCCTGCAAAATAACCGTAAGAAATCCTCTGTAATAGTGGTAGCAATTAATGTCTTCCTGAACTTCAAAGCAAACGTATGCCTGAGTCACTCTTATAATCTTACAAGTTATTATTCACGCTCACACAGAAAAGCATACTTCTATTAACCATGCTCAGACTACAGTTTTGTTACTTACCTATCCGCTAGTTCTTTTGCATGCACTAATAATGAAATTCTGCAAGGAAAAACACCCCAAACATGCCCCTCCATCCCAATTAAGCAAAGGTAAAGCAAATAATTAATTTGATGTTGCAAGACCTTGCATTTAAGCCAGCTGTTTTGCTACATTTCAAGTGCCATTCTCTTAGCTGAAAAATCTAAAAAATGTTTGTAGAAAGAAAATTTTGCACTATCCATCCTGTACTCAAGAGTTTCTAAATGATCAAACAGATACATATCACTTTCAAATAGTTCACGCCTAACAAATCAATTCAAAATGACAGAGTTTAGCCATACACACATACAAAGTAGTGCCAAAAAACTATCTTACAAGAAGAGAAAAACTACAGGACTGAAGATAATTTAAAAAGCAGATATGCCAGAGAATCATTAGTACACAGAAGAAAAACTATTAATATGAAATTGTACAGGTAACTGTACCATCAACTCTGCCTTACTGATTTCAACTTCCACTCCTAACGGTCCAACACAGACAACAAAAAGGTGACCACTCCAGGTGTTGCTAAGAAAGCCACAAAGCCTAGCACGCAGGTTATTCTAAACAAGAGCCAATAAGACTATTGTACCACAATAATCACCAGAACAGATTTCGGAAAGCTGATTAAAGTAAACATATCAATTCCAATATTCAATAACTTGGTATATCTCAGAAACAGAAATGCAACCTAGATTTGAAAAACTGAAAATACCCTCCTCGTTGGGTAGCAAAACATGTTTCTGACCTGGCAATCACGTATTCATACTTACAGACAAAGCAAATGAATAAAACAAGCAGTTACAAGAAATAAGGTTTTAGCTTGTTCAAGAAATCATCACAGGCACATCCCATCCAAATAAGAGAAATACACCAACACATACATAAGGGTTTTCTACACTTGCCAACAGTAAGTTTCTTGCAACAATGAATCAAACGGTACCCTGCGCCAGATTTTAGATCTGATAAGCAAGCATGAAGAAGAGCTGCAAGTCTGAATTCTAAAAATCACAGCTTACCTTTCTTTTTCTTCGTTCCTCATCATCTAGATGCTTTTCTTTTTCTTTCTCAGACTTCTTTTTCTTTTTTTTCTTCTTTTCTTTATGTCGTTCTCGCTCATGATCTGATCGGTCATCATAGTAACTAGAATCATGCCCTGACCCAGAAAGTTCAGTCACTTCACTTCCTCCAACTTTAAGCACCAGCTTTAAAGGTTTTTCCAAAGGCTTATCCACATAATCTAAACGAAGAAAAAGTAAAACATTTCATAAATGCATACAGAAATAACAGCACAAAGTAATTGCTGATGCTTCCTCTAGAAATGCTCTTTAAAGTAACTTGCTGAAGGCTGAAAATACATGCAATGCATTTGGAGAGAAAAATAATACTTAAGACTAACAAGTCCAAGTTAAGAAACAGTTGTTCAGCACATCTTACATCATGATTTTTCAACTGGGAACACATAAGGAACTAACCCATCGGCTTTCCCGAAAACATCTCAAGATCCTTATCAGAGTAAGGTGAAACCAAGCATCACTCAACTAGTGCAGTAACCGAAATCCATCAAGAGCCGTACAAACCACGAAGGCGCCTGGTCTCAAAACCCAGCACACCAGCGCCCCAGCCCTCGACCC
Organism: Psilopsiagon aurifrons; assembly: GCA_025447955.1. Classification (NCBI taxonomy): domain Eukaryota; kingdom Metazoa; phylum Chordata; class Aves; order Psittaciformes; family Psittacidae; genus Psilopsiagon; species Psilopsiagon aurifrons. The sequence goes on along the minus strand of JAOEHY010006052.1, from coordinate 14,105 downwards.
GCAATCCCCGTACCCCTCCCCAGCCACCTTCGCGTGAACGCAGCAACAACCCACCTCCTTCTGACCACCACGCACTTCACTACTCCACCTCCCAGTCTGTTAGGACCCCTACAACGCGCCATATCCTTTCACTGCCACCCCTCGCGACCACCCTGCTTCCCCTGCTTCGACTACGGGACGGCATCAGCGGCTTGGCCCCGAAGCGGTCTCCCGCCCCCAGCGCCTCTCGTCCTCAGAGGGCCTTTCCCTCCCGACGCTGCGGTGCAGGGCAGCCCAGCCCACGAAGAGATGCCGGATCCTACCGGCAGTAGACACATCCCCGAATATAAAGACAGACCTCTCCCCCCCTCCTCTGTACAGCTCCCGGCTCTTACCGCTGTACGCGGTGGCGGAAGCAGAGCGCCATTCCGCTTTCTCTGCTTTGTGTTTCTTGTGCTTCTTCCCCATGGCCGAGCCCCCCCCCTCCGGCAGCGGCCTCCCTCCAGCCCCGCACCGGAAGCGCTTAGGGCAGAAAAACTCCTTCCTCCTGCCGCGGAGGAAGATCCAGGTCATGGGGGAGGGCGGGGTCGCTCCTCGCGAGCCCGCCTTTTACGAAAAGGTGGTAGCGGTGTGCTGCAGGCTCCATCCTGACGGGGTTTTTTTCCTCTCTCTGCGCTGTGAAGGCGCAGTCCTCTCAGCAGGCAGAGTGCTGAGGGAACAGAGGAGCTTCCCGGTCTCTCCGCTCCCCGGTCTGGTCTGAATTTCCAGTTGCCGTTCTTGAGGCCGTGTCTGGCGTGAGGTGATTTCCTGTCCCCACCGTGGATGTCCTCGAGGGAAGGCGGGGGCCGCTAGTCCCCGCAGCCTGGCGTCGCGGTTTCCAGAGGGAGGAAGGGAAATGTCGGTCCCCCGCTGGGCGGTGTGCACGGAGGCGGGGCTCGGCGTCTTCCGTGCCGGGAAGGACTGGTGGTGCCGTTGGCGCATAACGGTGGCTGAAAGCCTGCTCTTTGGTATTGCTTTCCCCCAGGAGCGAAAAAATGGATGAAGTCGTTGGGGAATTGAAGCAAGCGCTCCCAAATATGTGTGACAACATTCAAGTACATGTGGAAGTTCTTCAGAAATCAAACAGGTCTCCAGTCGGAACTTGTTGAAGCTTGTGTCCTGTTGTATTTTGACCCTGTACTGTGCACAGCACTCTGTTCTGCCTTCTCTGTACTCTCCCATAAGTTTTCACATAGGTGTCTCTTCCTAAGATTGAACAAACGCATTTCTCAGTTTCTCCTTGTGTGTCATGTGACATAGTCTCTTAATCAAGTCATATTCTGGACTTGCTGTTATACAGCAGAGCCTAAAATCCCACACAGTATTTCAGATGTGGTCTCACAAGTGGCCAATAGACTGAAAGAATCTCTTGTCCTAACATTTGTGCTCTGCCTAAAATAAGGTTGCCTGTTACTGTAAGAGCACTCAACTCATTGCTAGCTTGTTCCCCAAGTACCCCTTGGTTCTTTTTCTGCAAAGCTGCTTTTTATCTAGTTGGACTCTGGTCTGTACTGTTTACTGGGTAGTAGATGGAGTGACAGGGTTTCATGTTTTCTTTTGTTGAACTTCAAGAGATTCATGTCAAACCATGTCTTCAACCTGCAGAATTCCCTCTGATAGGTAGCCCTGCTCCCTAGGATACTGAGAGATTTCCCTGCTTTGATGTTATCCATAAACTTTCTGCAGTTGTTTTCACTCCCTTTGTCCATGAAGTAAATGAAGATGTAAAAACACTGTGGGTCCCATTATTGGCAGCAGTGCCCCACCTTTCCTGACTGACATGCTGGCAGGTCTGCTTAGTCTTTGTACTTCTTATCACAGCCTTTTGAGCTGGACAGTTCAGCCATGATGTCCGTTATCCAGTTCTTAGCTTACCAGTTCGGCTATCTGGATACTTTGGAAGAGTGTATAGAATATGTTGCTAAAGTCAAGGTGTAAAATATCCCCTGCTCTCATTTAGTCAGCAATAAAAGACAAGGGTACGTGAATCTACATGGGGAATGTATCATGAAAATTGCAAAATTAAGTTAAAGCCTTTCTGAAATCTTACAATAGTGTTCCTTTCTTCTGTAGCTTTTGTCTCTTCTGCTGGAATTCTCCATATAGCATGTTCGCATCCTGAAATACCAGCTGTCCTTAGACTTGAAAGCATAATAGAGCTTCCAAGTGAAGTGTACCAAGTTCAGTTGAGTGGTTTTGTTATGAGTTTTTCTGTTTTTCCTAGTTGAACCAGTCAGGGTGGTTTGGTTTGGGGGTTGAGGGGAGGGGTTTTGTAGGTTTTGGTTTGTTTTTTAGTGAGATGGAAGCTTTTTTCTATGTATGAAATAAATCACTTTTATGTTACTTCATACTTCCTTAAAAATGTCAATGCCATAAATAACGCTCTTTCTTTCTTGTTAGTACGGCCAAGAAAGAAGATATCAGGATGAGTGTGTTGAAGCTGTTGAACAGACATAACATTGTGTTTGGTGATTACAAGTGGACAGAATTTGATGATGGTTTCCTTAACAACAACGTGCAGTCTGTGTCAATTGTGGATACGGATCTGAAACTGAAAGACAGACAGGTATTCACAGTCCAGAACGTACAGCTCTGTTCTTATGCCTGTGAACTAGTTGTAGGTAGACTACTGACAGCTAAAGGGCATAAGCAAGACAAAGTTTCTAGGATGCTGTAGTGTCTTTAATAGTTAAACTGGTATAACCAGGAAAAGGTAGCTAAGTTTTTGGACCTACGCCTCTAACTAAGGTCTCAAACAGAAGTAGTAGGCTTCAAAGTTGGGTGGACCAAAACTGTAACTTTTTCATGTTATCATTAGGTTTGAATGATAAATATGACATGTTAGATTTCTTTCTATGTCTATTCTAGCCTATTGACTTGAGCAAAGGCAGTCTTTCTCTTCATATTTTTCATCTGAATGAAGAAGGACCAAGCTCTGAAAATGTGGAAGAAGAGAATGAGGATATCATTGCAGCTAATCACTGGGTGCTACCAGCAGGTACCTATATGGTATTTCTGGAAGGTCTAGAGCACTTACAATTAAAAAAAAATCCTGGAAAGGCTAGAAGGCTTTGATCTCCAATAGAGCATGGCCTGTCTATTACTGTCTTGTGCTTGGGGAGGTTGTATTCTGCAACTGGGAGAGGAAGTACATATCTGAACTTAAGCTCAAAGAGAGTGGTTCTGAAATATTTCTTGCTCTTTTGCGTATTGTAAACATTCCTAACTATCCATTACATTTCTCTTCTGGAAGTATTCAATCTGCTACTTTGACATTATTCCTATGTTATTGTGGTTTATAATTGTTTAGTCTTTTTCTTTATTTATTCTTTCCTGAAAGTTAGAAACCAGCAGCTGGAAATGATTAGCACCCATATCACAACTTTTTTTTTTTTTTTCTTTTTTTTTGTCCTCTACATGTTGATGTTAAAAAAAGGAAAAAAACCTGAATGATAAAATTGGGCTTTGAACCCCCCTCCTTCCACCCTAACTTTTCATATCTCTGTATCTTGGGGAAATGTAGGTCCATCCCCTATTGCGGGTAGAAAAAATAATATTTTTCCTTTCATGTTAAGAAATGGAGAATATTAATTTTTCCTCACAGTTATTTGAGGAAACAGAAGTTGTGAAACTCCTCAATTTGTCTATTAGAAAGTAGTGTTTGCATTTTGAGAAAATGTAACTCATTTTTTCCCCAAATATTTTAACAACTCTCATATATTTGTTCTTAATCCTTAATTTTATTTGAGAATAATTTAAAAACTGCTTTGTGCTGCAGTGATAGATTACAAGTTCCCAGATTGATTTATCCTAAACAGGTATATAATATATTGCTTTTACAGCTGAATTCCATGGCCTTTGGGAAAGTCTTATCTATGAAACTGAAGTAAAATCACATGTAAGTTGAAAATGAATAACAATTAAAATTACTTGAGGGGAAGAGTTGAAATGTAGCCTGTCTGAAGTTTGCTGCATCCTGTGAAGAAGTTATTTGGAAATCACCAGCTCATAAAACCCTTATGTAATTTTTAATAGTTTAATTATGTGTTTCTGACAGCAGCTAGGTAGTTCATTGGTAGTAGTAATGTCAGCCAGCAAGCACTGTTACTGTTCATACAAATCCACATTGAATGAGTTAACTAGAGTGAGTTGGCTCCCACTTAAATGCTGGTAAAATATTTAGAAGAAACAAAGTAGTTTCATGGGGTCATTTTCTAATTTAAAGATTCTGTGCATTCATCAAAGATTGCGATGATAACTGCCAGTTTATAGAACTGTAATACTGGAATCTGAACTTTAATAATTGTGATGTAAAAATCACACATGGTTCAGTTGCTCTTACAACAGCACTCACTAAGATGTTTTTTGTGCTTGTTAAAAAAAAAATTACTTCTACCTGAAATTTCTGGACACAAATAACTAATTCATTAGCTTGTTTATTATGACACTTAAGACTTTATAGCCATCTGTAGTAAAGTAAAACATTACAATGATTGTACTTACTTCATTTATAAGGTAAACATCAATTAATACATCCACATTTGTCTGATTTATGGAGCTGCTTTCCAAATCATCTGTGAAATTGCAAGACTTTAATTAGACTTACTGATGTACTAAATAACAGCAAGTTAATTACTGTTGACTGTAAGTGTATGTTGGTAGAAAGAAGTTAGAAGCAGCAGCTTTTAATGACTAAACTTAGAACTACTTAACTTTTGTAAAAGCAATTGTGATAAATGTTCATTCTGAAACAATTGAGCTAGCTGGCTATGGTTGGGTTCTACAGACTGTAGTGGTTGCTGTGAATTTTCAAAATGACTGCATTGATATAATAATTGAAAAACATGCTGAATGGAATTCAGATTTTTTGCTGTTGTGTAATTGCTATGTCTTGGGCATGAGGTATTGCAGGGATACTATTGTCCTACTAAGACATAGACATCAAAAGAATATTACAGGTAACTGCAATATAAAATAATATGGTATTGGGTGTTCTTATAGGCAAAAAATCAGTGTAGATTCACAATTGAGATTTGTACTTTTTTTTGAGAGAGTTCTCTACTTCCTAGTTCTAGATAATTCTAAAATGAAGTAGTATTATTTTGAGAAGCAAGCATTCAGGGAAGTGCATGCAACTTCCCTTATTTGAAAGGATAACCAATCTACAGAGTCCTCACAGTAGCTGATACAAATGCTTTGGTGGAAAGGAACTAAAATGTGACAGGAAATGCTTTGGTGAGTTGACTACAAAACACTGAACAAATATACAACATCTAAACAGGACGTGGAGTTTGAATCTTTGACTCAGTGTGCTTGGGCAGTTTGTGTTTTAAAGACGTGCTAGAAGTGGGATAATGGAAAATGAAAATAATTTCACTTTCTTAAAACATTTCATTTATTCATGTTCTGAAAGTCTGCACCCAACACATGCTATGGTTTTTTTCCTGAGGGCAGGAAGGAAATTAATTTTCAGTGTTTATGAAAGAAAATTTACCTATGACTAAATGACATAAGCCTATTTTTTTTGGTCTTTGAGTATATAGTAGATGTAGTTAGAAGATTGCTTCTAATTGTAATTGTATTTTTTAATATGTCTCTAATTTGTCCGTGTTTTTTTCTCCTCTATAATTAGTTACTTGATTATGTGACGACAACACTACTATTTTCTGACAAAAATGTTGACAGCAACCTGATATCATGGAACAGAGTTGTTCTGCTGCATGGTAAAACTTATTTGTCTTAAATCAAGTAGATAAATTGGCCATGTGTTTATACTTTCTTTTTGGTGAAACTTGTATTGCACTTACATGTAGTGAATTTAGATGATGCAAAACCAGCAGAGAAGTGTTCTCTCTTACACAGATTTAGATTAAATTTAATGTCAGAATCAAATCAATGTTCACATGTACTATGTTTTGCAGGAATTTAAATTCTAGAATTTACAATGCAGTTACAGTAGTTGGTTTTGATTTTTTTTTTTTAAATTTTTATTTTCAAGTGATGCTGGGTTTTTTTATGAAGTGCAAAAGGTAGTGCAGCTACTGAGAGCATTAGGAGCCATGTATTTCTTACTGTTCAATTGCAGTATTAAAAATTTGTTAGTTACGGCTCTATGAAAACTTCTGAGGAAGCAGGGAGATCAGCCTGTCTGTTATATTGTTAACGCTGTGTTCTATTGCCAAATATGAAGGCAGTCCTCACAAGTTTAGTTATTACTATTTCAGTGAAGCCATAATCTTCAGTCAGCCCTATTTTACTGTGTAGGTTATATCATAAACGAGATTAATATCAACTGAATCAATTTTCTTGCAAAATGCAGCTTGCTATTGATGAATCAATAGCAAGTCTTGACAATTTTGTTGTCCAGACTGGCATTCATAAATAAAAGGGTCATAGTGAAAATATTTGTTATGAGTGTTGATGATACTAAAGTTATATCTGTCAGTTTAGAAGCTGCAGGATATTTCTGGTTTTAAAATTACTTATTTCAGGCTATTAACAGTATATTTAGGATTTAATTTTCATAATGAGCTCATTATTGCAATCACAAAGAAGTTAATGCTGGGAAATCCTCAACTGTTGTAGTGCAAAATACATTTATGGTAAAATGACAGTATTGGTTTTGAATGAAAGTACTGTCATCTGGTTGATGTTATCAGTTTGTTTAGCACCCACACATCATCTTCCATATATTTGTTCTATGTTTAACTCTGCTTGTACTTGTCTATTTGGAGATGGTCTGTGTGGCTCTCCAATAGCGTATCAAAACAGATCCGAAAGGTTTGTCCTGCAGCGTACGTCCTAAGATTCTCTGTGTTGTCCCAGTGTAGACACTTCTAGGCAGGTGGACAGCTGGTCAAACTAGGCATGATGTGTTTCTGGTTTGCATGTTAGAAAAGTGTGTTTCAGGAAGATATGAGCATAGCACTGATTTTTTATGTTACTCATAAACCATGCTAGGGTGATACTTCTGACTTCTGTGGCCATTTTATATTTTAACTTTATGGTGCCTGTGTACAAGCTATTACACTAAGTATACTAATTATTGAAAATCATATCAATTCAAAGGTCATCTCCAGGACTGCAGCTGAGTAAGCAATCTTCTAAAACTAAGCTGGTGTTCGCAATCATTGTCGTTGTGTTTTTATTTTAGTTAACTGCTGTAGTGAAATAAGGTAGTTATGATGATGCTACATGTAATTAACAATCTAATGCAGATTCTGTGTAATTTATGGATTTGATTTCAAACCAGGCCCTCCTGGAACTGGGAAAACTTCTCTTTGTAAAGCATTGGCTCAGAAGCTGACAATTAGGCTGTCGTACAGGTGATAATTTTTGGAATTTTATTCACTTAGTTTACTATTGTTAATTGTTCTTTTGCAGTAACCCAAAGATATTTAATACTTGCTATTAAGTAAGTGGTGCCAGATGCTAATGTTCATAGTTCTTTGCTAGCCAGGTGAACTATAAATAAAAATTATTCTGATAGTGAATGGTTAGTATATTTTAATGTATTTTAAAATGTCTATTTATGCCCAGGTATGTGAAAAAAGTTCCAGTGCTGATATAGTAATATTTTTATGCTCACCTTGTACATCAATTATCATTAAAGGGAAAAGAATCACAGACTGTTGAGCCTGCTATTTGTATTTTTATGTTCAAGAAAGCCTGGTTTTCATAGGTAGTCATTTTTGTGATCAGTTTGTTTTGAACTGGGGTTGTCTGAATGCAATCTGATGTGCATTCTGTATATCAGATGAATAATAAGTTAAACTTCAGAGCAGCTTAACAAATTTATATACATGTATTTTAAAAGTTGTATAAAATGCTAGGTGTAATATAATATGTAAATATGAGAGTGGATCTGTAGCCAAGATGAATTTGTGATAAACATGGTCTACATAATGTCTAGCTGAGGTATTTTGTTCTAAGGTTATCCATGCAGAGCTAAGTAAGTGAGCTTCTTGCTTTTATATGTGTTCTTGCTATACTGAACAAAGCCTTACATGAATAGAAGAATGAGACCATTAGCATGGTAACTGTTACTTAAACTATATTTAAATAGCACCAGTTCTAATGAAGGAATCCTGCTAGTAATTTAATATAAAAAATTCTAGTGAGACACGTTTCTGGAAATGACAAACTCGAAAGAGGTATTATGTTTTGAAAGGTAAGTAGTTTAGGGACTAATTCACAGAATTGCAGGATTGAAATGGGGAGAGTGAGATATATGGAAGTTAATGATATCACTGACTTTTATGTACCGTAGAGTTGATACTTCTTTTTCCCTTCATACTTTAGGTATAGGTATGGACAGTTAATTGAGATAAACAGCCATAGCCTTTTCTCTAAATGGTTTTCTGAGGTATGTATCGATGCAGCTAATTAAGTAGACTTAGAAATTACACTGTTTCTGTTGAGCTTGTTTAATAAAATAAGTATGAATACCAAAGATTACTCAGAATAATTTAGTGTTTGAGAACACTTAAATAGATGCTTTATTAAAAAGTTACTTAAAAAAACCCAGATATTTCAATTTTTAAATACAGTAAGGCATGAAAAGTTGTGTGATAAGGGAATAGTTAAATATATGCTTATGGTTTCTTTCTAGAGTGGCAAGCTTGTAACCAAGATGTTCCAGAAGATTCAAGAGTTAATTAATGACAAAGATGCTCTTGTATTTGTACTGATTGATGAGGTATGATTCTGATAGCATTGATTTACACAAAATCTAGCAAAAAACAAATAGATGGGAGAGACCTCTAAGAATGCTCACTTTTAAAGATTAATGAAAGCATACTTACGATTTTTTGTAAGTTACATAACTTTGTGCAGCCGAGTGAATTTTAATTTTGACGATGCAGATTTCAGCGATTTATGAGGAAAAAAGTATGATTTAGCAAGCAACTTCCAGCTGAAAATGAATCTAAAACTTTCTTGGTGGAACTTCCTTTGCTGCGGTGTGTTTACGGGTATTGTTTTAAACTTCAAAGTAGCCTAGGTTTGTATTAACTGTGCTCTTACATATATCGTAAAGCTCTAAAAAGCATTATCATAGTTCATAGAATCATAGAATAGTTAGGATTGAAAAAGACCTTAAGATCATCTAGTTCCAACCTCCCTGTCATGGTCCAGGACACCTCCCACTAAATATTCTCTTCTGGCTTGTATATGTAAGCACCTTAGTAAATATTTACCTTATTACCTTTGTTATTTTGGAGTTCCTACAGAGAAGCTTATTCTAAATTCAGTGTATTCCTTATTCTGTGTGTTTTGTTCCCCCTTTGCCTGCAAAATTTAATTAATATGATAAACAGCTTCCATTCTCCAGTCAGGAATTTTGCTCACTATACTTTACTTCCTTGACATTCCTTTCTCTTTTCTTGTAAACTCCTACTTAACAAAAATTTGGAAGGTGAAGTTTTAGATTCCAGATGTAAGGATCTGAAGGTGCATTGGATTATTTGCTTGCTGCCGGCAGTCCAAATGTGCAATTCTTTCTGTTTTGTTTTTGGGGGTTGGGGAGGGAGTGTAGGGGGTAATTTGGGCAATATTTGGGGTTGTTTTGGGGTTTTTTTTTAAGATTTTTTTTTTTTGGTTCTCTGTTTGTTGGTTTGTTTTTTTGTAGGTGGAAAGCCTCACGGCAGCCCGTAGTGCTTTCAGGGCAGGCACAGAGCCTTCAGATGCTATTCGTGTGGTGAATGCTGTGCTGACACAAATAGATCAGATTAAAAGGTAAACTCATTATTGCAACAGGAAAAGGTATTTGATTCCTGCTAAATCTTAATTCCTATTTAGAATACTAAACCAAATTGTTTAATGTACTATTCTTTATTAATCATGCTAACTAAGAAAAGAAACAGGAATAATCCATCAGAATATTTTGCATGTAGCTGAATGAGCAATCAAATCAGATGGTATGCTTCCTTTAAAGCCAGGGAGAGATACAGGGCAGATAGCCATGATAGCTGCTTGGAGAGAAGAATAAGATCAGTGGAGAATTCATTCATTATTTAGAGCTTCTGGGTGCCAATTTAGAGCAGACTTGCACAACACGTGGCTTAGAAGCAATCATTGATGATGCTTGGTCTGCTTTGTGTGCTGGATTTAGCGCAGCCTACCATCTTTTGTTTTATTCCTACCACTTTCCTTCCCTTTTTGCTTGGCTCTGTTCATAGAAAAAAAGGTGCCACATATTTGACCCTGTCTTGTCACTAATGAAAGGTAAGTGGCTTCATCGCACCTAAAAGTTTGCAGGCTTCATGTAAAAATAGCTATGGTTAAGAATATTCTTTCAGTATTTCTTTGAGCAAGGAGATGGGTCAAAAACTATGCCAGTAGGCTCTAAATAGTTAATGAGTAACGCTTCTAAGATGGAGTTAAAGAAAACTACATACACTTGAGAAACTGTGCCCACTTGAGAAATAGTTGAAAGAATAGATTGGTGATCGCTGGCCAACACCTTCAGAAGTAGTGTAGTAAGTAGTGGCTGAGAAGGAGATAATTATTGTACATGTGACCTAAAAGTATGCTTTTATCTTGAAGGTATCCCAATGTAGTTATCCTGACTACTTCAAATATTACGGAGAAAATTGACATGGCCTTTGTAGACAGGGCTGACATAAAGCAATATATTGGACCTCCATCTGCTGCAGCAATATTTAGAATATATCTTTCTTGCTTGGAAGAACTGATGAAGGTAATATTTTGAGAGCAAGACTCTAAAATATCCTATTTTAATACATTTGACATTTTAATCGTAATTCCTAAATAACAAAAATGCACAAAATTAATTCCTTCTCTTTATTTACACTCTTACTGTACAAGTTAATTTTGAATGTATTTAAATTTTTTCATTCAACAGTGTATAATTCTTTTTTCTAGTGTCAAATTATATATCCTCGACAGCAGCTCCTGACACTCAGAGAGCTAGAGATGATAGGCTTTGTAGAAAATAACGTGTCAAGGTTAAGCCTTGTACTGAAAGAAATCTCAAGGTAAGATTCTGAAATTCTACTTTTTCTTTTTTGTAATATATAATATGAGTTGTGGAGTGATGTATTAAAATAGTTGAATACGGCTAGAGTTCTGAAACATCTCCATTTTTATCTGGTAAAGTTACCGCAAAACCTGCCAGGGGACAAAAAGTTGAAGTAATCGGGATTTTCCAGCATCTCTTAGTCTCAGATCTAGCTTGGCTTAGTATTCCTCTGTTTTCTACTGTGCCCTTTGAAGTCCTCTTGACAAATTGTTGGCTGGATTAGTAAGATGCCTTGGGTTTCAGTAGATACGGTGAATTGTAATGCAGTTTAGCATAAATAGCATTGGCCTTATTTCTTGCTAAGAAAGTGTCTTAGACTGCTTTGCTGCAATCTACTAAGTCAGTTTTTAGCATCGATATGTAAGTGGATAGAAGCAAAGGTGAAAGGACTGAAGTGCAAGTGGAGAGTGTTGTGATTTGCTGAGTATGCTAGTAGAGCAAAATAGTCTTTCACTTCAGCATTACAGTTCTTGAAACAGTAATAATTATATTTTCAATATCAAGCAATATATTTTTCTAAGGTGATGGTTTCTATGGTACAAAATAACATTCATAAAGTCAGGAAAGCTTGTTTTCCTTCTCTATGCAGTCTTAACTGGTGAGGAGCGGAGTAAAAGCAATAAAGCTTTCTCAGGCATAGGAGTTTGGGTTCTACATAGAGAACAAATATCTACAAGTATCATATTTGGAGGAGACGGAAATGTATTAAGTAGGTGAGGTAAAGGAAGCAGTGTGTAACTGGTGGGAAGAAGGAGATAATTGGTAGCTGGGAGGTGCAGCCTTCAAAACAAAATTTTCAAGTCCTTCCAGGGTATGTCTGTATGCCATTTCAGTGTAGACGTTTCCCCAAATTAATGAGATATGGCATAGTGATGTGAAGGGCATGATGTAAGCATCGACAGGCAAATGCGACTACGCTATTTCTGTACCTTGCTTGCTTTTCTGTACTGTATAGCCTCCCATAGGCTAAAAGTGACCTGCTGAATTTTGATTAGAGTATTTTAGAGCAACTTATTTGAGAAACACAGAATACGCTTCTTTTAAGAGTGAATATTTAGCATTTAAGCAGTACTTGTTTCTGTTTTACTATAGAAGAAGTGAAGGGCTTAGTGGCCGGGTCCTGAGAAAACTTCCTTTCCTAGCACATGCACTTTATATTCAGGTAAGTTTATTATATGAATTATATTTTAGTTTGGTTTGAACACTGTATGATGTAAAAGATTTGGCTTACCACCCCCCTTTTAAGCTAAATGGAACTGTTTCTGCAGCTTTGTGGACCAAAAAAATTTTGTGCTTCCCATAATTAAAAATGAGGTTGAAGAAGACATGTGGGACTGACTTGTCCAACAGCATTCTCTTTCAATTAAATGTTATGACAGAACATTGATATTGGTTCTCTGATAATGTCTTGCTGGAACAAAACCCTCTGCCACTTTATAAATTATATTAATTTGTTAAAACCTTTTTTGAAGCAAATCCACAGTGACAGCAATTGACTTTGCATATCTTGACTTTGACTTTGCTGTGTTAGCTGGTTTAAAATAAACCTAGAGTTTTATGTTTTGTAGCATTTTGAAGATTTTGTTACGTGGAAGTCAAATATTTCTCCTTTAAAAACTGATTTGTGTGTAACATATTATGTATGCCTGTTGCGGTAGTGTGTCTAACAAGATGTTCTCTACTTTCAGTCCCCCAGTGTTACATTGACAACATTTCTTCAGGCTCTTTCACTTGCAGTAGACAAGCAATTTGAAGAAAGAAGCAGACTTGCAGACTGTGTGTGATACTCTCCTGTTTTATAGTTGTCTGTATTGTTAACACTGAAAAATACAATCTTTGTGACTACAATGCACCTGTTTGTGAACACCCTAAAACCCCTGAAATGTCTGCTCTAGTTCTTCAAAACTTTCATTAATAAACAATTTAGGCATTTTACAGCATATTTTTCAAAAGCTTTATTTCAAATGCCAGTAAGGGGATATAAACCAAAATTCTTGCTAAAAGTCAGTTTTCATCTTTTGCAGTTATTAGAATTGGGCGGACTTCTGTTCCTTGTTTCTTAATCACTGACTTTCTATCCATGCATCAGTTTTTATACTTCTGGGTTTTTTTATATTTTTAACAGCAATAAATGTTCAGGTTTTAGATCTGATACTTCTGCCATAGCTCTTTGTTAACAAGCATGAAACTGGGAAGCATTTGAAGTTCTCAGTGATGGCCCAGGCCCTTTATAGTGACAACTCTCTATCTTGAAATTTATTATCAACTATTACTCTTAAGTTTTCATTCGATTGAGAAGTTTCAAATCAAGAGATCACTTAATTGTATTTTGTAATACCACTTCTTTGTGCAGTGCACTGAAAACCAAAGTGGACCATGTTTTCTTGCTGAAGAGTATAATGTGTAAGAAAGGTTCTTTAAAATGCATGAAATCATTATTTTATAAACATGACATAGAAGTAACAAATAATCTATGGAGAAAAATATTCTGTAGTGCAAAAGCGAGGAAATATATGCATCCAGTTCCTTAAAGGAGCAGAGGCAACTTCTGCATGGTAAAATACATACACTATATAATATTGGTTACAAAACTGTCAACTCTTTATTTTGTATTTGCAAGTATTTTACCTGCAGTCAAAAAGAATGAAATGTTAGGAGAGTTTCCAGATTAGAAGGTTGTTTTTAGAATCATAGAATAGTTACTGTTGGAAAGGACCTTAAGATCATCTAGTTCCAACCCCCCTGCCATGGGCAGGGACACCCCCCACTAAACCATGCCGCCCAAGGCTATGTCCAACCTGTCTTTGAACACCACCAGGGATGAAGCATTCACAACTTCCTTGGGCTGTGCATTCCACTGCCTCACCACCCTTACAGTAAAGAATTTCTTCCTCATATCCAATCTAAACTTCCCCTGTTTAAATTTGAACCTGTTACTCCTTGTCCTATCACTACAGTCCATAATGAAAAGTCCCTCCCCAGCATCCCTATAGCCCCCTTCAGATACTGGAAGGCTGCTATGAGGTCTCCACACAGCCTTCTCTTC
>JAOEHY010006051.1:0-38134 GCA_025447955.1 Psilopsiagon aurifrons | reverse complement strand
GGGGGGGCTTGAAGGAAAGCCTCCTCTAGCTTCTTCGTTTTCATTTCCTGTGCCATTGTATTCTAACTTTCTCCCTGACTGATTTCTACTCTCTTGCAGGTGACAAGAAAAATCTCTTTGTGTTTGCTTTCTGGGTTTTTTTTCTCCTTTAAATTTCTTATTGTATTTATGTTACCTCTTGATACATAACATGCATGTGAAAGACTTAAAGGGTTGGGGTTTTTTTTTACCATCACATTTCTCCACAGTTGTTGATATTTTTTTCTCCTTACCATTTGAGAGAGCCATTTTGTCATTTTAAAGATCACAGCTACTCTTAGAGAACTGTAATCTTTTGGGCCTAGTCCAACAAATCTTTTAAGCGTGTGCTTAACTTCAGGCACGTGAGCAGTTGTATTGAACTCAGTGGAGCTAGTCAGGTGCCTAAAGTTAAGCAGATGATTAAGTGCTTTGTTTGGCTGGCCTTGCGAAGCACTGTTCCCCAGGAGAGCCTTTGCCAACACCCTGCTCAGAGCTACCAGCGGGCGGGTGTTGTGGCTGCGTTAGGAAGGTCAGCATTGTAGCAGAGAAGGGAGGATCCTGCAGCGCATGATCCTCCCCAAAGTTTTAAGAGAACATCTTTCTTCTCAGTTACTGATTTTAATATAAAACGCGTGCCTTTGCGCATGGTGCCTTCTGACCTCAAGGCGTCTGCAATTTAAGTGATACAGACAAGGGCCAAGGAGGCGAGGAACTGAAACAGATGAAGCAGGAAAGATGACACAAAAGCAGCCATACAGGTCTGATTTCCCAAGGACATGCAACTTTTTTGCACTCTCTTCCTCTGCTGACTTCAGAAAGACCCTTGTATACTCACCCGGAAGTATTCAGCACCTTGCATTAACACAACCTGGTCTTTTAGCTGACCTCTTTCAGGTGCCCATATAATTTGCATTGCTCAGAGGTAGAAAGATAACCCACCCTCATCAAGCATTCAGTGCATCGTTGCTTGCCCCAGTTTCTAGCCCTTGCACCCATAGGAAAAACACATTCTCCCAAGTGCTTTAAACCAAAGGGACAAAACAGGAGCCACGTCCTCTTTGCCTCAAGTTAGAGAGGAGACACTGGTTTGGCAGCACTACCCCATCATAGCTTTCTCCTGGCTGCTTCCACCTGCCTGAGAACAAAGCTGTTACTACAGCTGCTTTGTGGCACCAAAGAACATACACTTCCCAGGGAAGTTAGGTTGTCAGTAGCAGTTTGGGTGCTCAGAAGTTAACCTCAACAAGGGACTGCATTCAAGTGCCTTGTAATGGCTTCTCTAGATAGATATGAACCTCTTGAAATGGTGCTTTGTAAAATTCTGCATGATAAAGTCCTGTATCAACTAAAATAACTGGGTCTCGTTGTGCTGGCTTAGAGGTTGCGAACAAGCTGTCTGGTGGTTCTGCATGCTCTGTCAAGCCCGTTAATCCTTAGTTAATCTGAGACCTAGCCAAATGAAGAAACCTTCATCAATAAGTAAATGGAATAGGCCTGAAATAAACTATCAGATGTTCCCCTAGGCAAGCCATTTTGGTGTTCCTCACAGACACCGCTCAAAAGCTCTTTACAGAAAGGCTGCTTCACATAAGTCTCATTCTTACCTCTCCAGGGTCTTTCCTATTTGTCAGACACTGTACATAAATGTGTACACAAAATGTGTCTTTTTAAATTAAGGGAGAAATGGCTGCGAGGAATGGGGAAAGGCTTGAGTAATACCCCTTAAAAATAATTTTACTGTCCTTGTACCTGAGAAGCCACTAAAGCAGGAATGGGAGCAGGATGGGGCCCATGATGACAGCAGCAATTTCAGCATTATTTCGGGAAAGATAATGTGTCACTCTTCTGTATTGGTAGGCTGGTATCTCTTCTTGTCGTATGACCCTAATTAATTTATGTAGCATGCGTCATGGGGGAAGACAAGATCCAGACTGAAGCCTTTGTAATGGGATTTTACCTTGTGTCAGACAGAAG
This sequence comes from Psilopsiagon aurifrons, assembly GCA_025447955.1. Classification (NCBI taxonomy): domain Eukaryota; kingdom Metazoa; phylum Chordata; class Aves; order Psittaciformes; family Psittacidae; genus Psilopsiagon; species Psilopsiagon aurifrons. Next base: position 36,139 of record JAOEHY010006051.1, on the reverse strand, counting down.
TAATTAACTATATCTTTTTCGGTTTCAGTTGCTCTTCCCTAAAAGATCTGTATTAGGAAGGTGAAATCATACACAGTCACACCTTGTCCGTACAAGCTTTTCTTATCTCATGCAACAGAATTAAACGCTATACTTCATCTCTAGCAAACAGGAATATCCTTATGACTAGCACCAAACTGAAAGTCACTCTGAGCACGCTTGTTCTTTGTGGCATTATCACTGCTCTGGTTGCTAGATAGCCCCTGTTTTTCTGTATCGGCTTGTGTTTCCTCTATCCATTTGCTTTGATTTCAACAGGTATATCCTATTGAATGTGTGGCAGACAGGGAGGGTATTTATGCAAAGGGTATGTGTATAGACAGCATCAAGCTCATCAAAAAAGAGCCGGAAAACACAGGTGCTCTTCTAAGCTAATGAAAGAATACATTTTCACACAAAGCATAGCAGAGCTGTGAAAATCCTTGTTAAAGGACTACAAGGATTAAAACCAAAATAAATAGAAAGAATTGGATTTTTAGCTCCTGAGTTTGTCCTTTAAGGGTTAGGAAATAGAGAGACATCCTCTGCCTGGAGAAGACACTCGGCTGTGGTTGGTGGTGTCAGGAGAGAGTTCAGGGGCAATTTCTTTTGCCTGTCCTGGTCTCAGTTGTGCTGGACAAAGAGCATATGATCCAGGACCTTGTCACCATCTCTATGAGGACAGCTTCTGGAGCCCTCCTCTCCAGACCCTCCAGATCAACATGATCCTTCCCTAGTTCATCTCCATGTAGCTGTCAAGACCAAGTAATAAGCTGCTATTGAAGCTCACATGCTTCAAGACTGATCCAGAGCATTCCATGAGGAGTTTATCTGGCCGGGTTGGGGCAGGAGTCAGCAGGCAGCAGGGGATGGGCTGAGTGCAGCAAGTGCTGCCACCAGTCTGGCTCTTTGCAGGGGAGATGTTTGAGCATGTCCTCAGAGGAGGCAGTGGCTCAGCAGCCATGCCTGTTGGAGCAGCCACTACTGCAGGAGCATGGCAGGAGAAAGGCGCATCACTGAGCAGCCTCCCCCTGACCAGGGGCTGCATCCAGCCCTGCTGCAAGCACTGCTCCTGTTAACAGCAATGAGAGCTGTGCCTGCCATTCCCTAAGTGCAAAATGTGCAGGAAATTTGTCTTATTATACCAAAATTGTGGTCATTCTCCACACCCCTGGCACCTGTATTTTGCTTCTAATGACTAGTTTGTCCTCTCTCTGGCTGGGATAAACTACAGAAAAGCTCTCTCATAGGCACCACTTCTCTCTACTCCGCCTGACACCTGGCTGTCTCAAGTGGTCCTTCACCAGAAATAAAGCCTACACTACTAATTTTGTATCACCTCACGATCCCTGACATACCATACTTCTTTAAAATGTACAGCCTTCCTTTATCCTACACATCCATGATAGGATCTTACTGTAGCATTCTAGGCTACCCCTGTCTCACTTAAACCTTATATGTTTTAACTTTTGTCCTTGGCATCCAGACAATTCTTCTATTCTCAGGATGCTTTCTGCTGAACTTCCTGTCTATAAAAATGCGCTCAGGGAGTCTATCACTCTTCCAGCCTATTCCTTCCCCTTCCCAGAGCTTCCCCTTCTCTTACCATACCAAGCAATTATTCTTATTAATTATTCTAGCTAACAGTAATTATCAGCAGCATGCACCCCCAGCTACATTAATAACAGCGATCTCTAGGACACCGAGGAATTGGCTGAAAAGATTCACTTTGCTACTTGGATTGCATAGGAAGACAAATTCCTTTTCTTCCCTGCATGTGTATTTTGAGGGGTGTCTTAACACTTTCTTCTTTTAAGAGGGGCAAAAAGAGGGCAGATGAAGGAGTGAGGACTTAGTGTATAGGAATTTCCTAAGAAGAGCCAATGAATAGAGACTGAAGGTTTAGTCTGTGGATTTTGTACACGGTTTCTAAGCAGTGGCGTTAATTGCTTTGATGTTTTATTTTATTTATTTATTATTTTTTTTTAGCTTCTGATATTTATGGGCCAAATGCTGAAATTTTTGCTGGGGCTCCAATAATCTGGGGTCTGCCTCAGGGTAAGGACTACAAATTGTTTTCATCCATTCCACAGGCACAACTATCATTCAGCAGCAAATGGAATAAAATTTGGCCATGTTTCATCATCTGTAATTTGTCAATATTTTTCATCTCACTGCTGAAGAGCACTGAAGTTGTTAAAAGTGATATTTCTTCAGTGTAAAAGAAGAATCAAGAAAAAAGATGAAAATATTTTAGAAACAAAGAAATGAAAAAGAAAAATAAAGCCCTTCTGCAAAACGGAGAGTTAAAAAATATTCTCCAGCAAAATCGTTTACCATTTGCCTAAGCTGCAAAGTTTTTAATGACATTCTAGTGAAAATAGAGCACTCTGGCTAAATTCCTTCAAACCCAATAAAGCAGATGACTGGGAACAGTAATGGAATTGATGCTGTCAAGTGCATTTGCTTTTTTAATGCTAACATGTTTTTGGTTATTAAGAAACAAAAAAAACAAGTGGTATATGATCAACATAGCTTCTGACAGGGGCATTGGAACCCATCTGGCTTATGGATCCCCCACTTTTTTTTATTAGCCTGAGGTTATAAAGTTGTAGCACTGTAGTTTAGCTTCTGGCTTCTGCAATTGTAAATTGGCAAAGGGCTAACTATAAGGTATGAGTTTCTGAAAACTAAAATACGATACTGACCCAGCATATACCACACAGGCCTGCAGCAGATGTACTGCATGCAGGAAATACAGTAGCGCTGTTGAAATGTTACTGATTGGTTTCAACTGAGTAGTTCTAGATACAAACCAGCTTTCAAAAGAAACAGATGAGGTAAAAACGTCAAGAAAGATCATTAAAAAATGATGCCATATATTCCTTCGTGAAGTCATACAAGGCAAAAATAACACCAAGTGTCCTCCAGTAGTAATGGAGGTACTCCCTGAATGTTAGCTCCATAGCTGTCAGTATCTGTGATGAAAAAGAAAAGCCTCTCAATCTTTACAGGTTTCTTTCATTTAAATAAGCTATTTAACATAGAGAGGATTTGTTCTCTCAGTGTGCTTCATTAGTGCAGCTTACCACCACAAAACCTGGTTGTATTGAGAAAGATTGCCCCATTATCAAATAATTAGGGCTGCCTTAGCAGGTGCATACACTTACCTTTGTAATTAAATCCTTGTTAAAACACCAAAATCCAGAGAATTTAAATGGTTACCTGATCCCAGAGGAGGTAGCCCAGAAAGTTATTCTGTAAGGTAGACATCATCTGGGAGCAACAGTACTGAGCAGGGAGTCTCTTCCTCATGGGATGCTGATGAAGCCCATCTGCACACATCATGCGGTGCAATAAAAATTGCCATGACAATACTAGACAAACACCTACTGTAGAAGAAGCCAGAGAAACCAAGCATAAGCCTGCACAGAATCATATGGTATGTAATGGAGCTCTCACAGCTTCACTAGCTATTGAGTTGCAAACAAAATTAAAGATGATGATCCTAATTTTTAATAATCCTTTGAAATATTTGCCTGACTCACTATATTCTACAGTGAGTGCAGGATACTTATTCCTGAACTTAGATTTTGAAATCTTACCACAGGGGAACACCAATCACTACATAGGTACATGTAGAGGTATTTTAGAGTCCGAATAAAAATTGAAAGAAAATAAAGTTGCAGTAGTCTCACACAGTCATAAAAATTACATTTCTGACATGTCACAGGTACAGTTGTATATTCCTGTGTTGCACGTTCTACAAATTTACAGATCCGCGAATGTCTATATTAATAAAACATGCCAGCATGTGGATTAGACAAATTACAACAAATTTTCTCTGTTCTGTTGGAACACCCATTGTCCTCACCAGAACTGATCAACCATATAAATAAATAAATAAATACTTGTCTAGAGGTGTAGCAGTGCTTTTACCGTAAAGAATACTGAGCGAGATCTCATTCTGCTGACTACTCATATTCAGCCTCCAAGGTTGGATCAGAAGCCCCAGCCAAAGTGTAGTTTCCAAAAGACAGAGAGAAAACCATAAGATTGGAATAGGTTTGTTTACCATCTTTCAGAAGAACTCTGTTAACCAAAACAATGGGGCCTAAAATGGAAAATAATTTACAAGATCTGCACATACTCATTGACTTCAATATGTGTTCAAAGTTGTCGATTCAGCTCTGACAAAAGTACCCTCATATTTCAGGTGTGAAATGTCTATAGAACAGCCAGTTTCTGGAACAATGTTCTTAGATAAATGGAGTTAGTCCTGGAAATCAATTTAGACAAAGCTGCAGCAGTGCTGGTATTGGAATTCACCAACTCGCTACATAATTTGAATAAATGGGAAAAGAGATGACTCCTGAGAGTAGCACTGGCAGCCAAAAGAATTATACTGATGGACTGGAAAAGCAAAGCCATGCCATGTATTGATTTATGGACTATTGCCCTTCTGGATATAGCTAAATGTGAAAGAACTCCCTTTATTCATACTAATAAAATGGACATCAATGCTCTCAGACAAAAACTGCTGTTGGAGTTACATTGCGAATAGCTGGCTTGCAGGATGGTCTTCTTTCACTTGCCCATCACATATGCTCAGAGGGCTGGTGAAGTTTGAGACGCACAGAAAACAGCAGGGACTTTTTCTGGAGTTGCTTCATTTGTTTGTTTGGGGGTTTTATTCCACTCAAAATTATTCCCTTTTTTTTTAATGGTGTTTCTTTTTCTTTCTTCTAGAACCTTTTTGTGTAGAACAGAACTTAAGACGTGATCCTATGGCAGTCAGTTTTCAGCGTTTTGGAGACAAGCACCTTTTTTTCTGACTTAAAAATTCTAGGGAATGCTAAAGGAGGACAAACACAGCACAACAGTAACTCTGCCCCCTCTGTGACACCATTATGGCTGACACCTCCCTGCTTGCCAAAGCTGAGGTAATGCATGCCATGCTTGATTTGAGAAAACTCCTACAAACCAGCTCTTGCTCCCTCCGCCAAGCCAGTGCTATCCCTTAGGCCTTTTTTGTCTTCAGAGGACCCTCTGATGATTTGCTTCTCTCCCCAAGTTCATCTCTGTCAATATAACTAATATGGGGAGCCCTACTGCAGCCTGGCTGCTGCCAGAATTTTTAATGCTATATTGATTAAACTGCTATGAGTGGGATGAAATTATGTAGTATTAGTTGTGCTGGCAACTGGTTTACCTTCGGGATCCTCATGTTGCTAGTGCTGGTGGAGCTGAGCCAGAATCAGGAACACTGGGAAATTAGAAAAAAAAAAAACAAAAAGAAAATTGAGCCCTTATGTAGACACGACCTTGGTTGTTGAAACTTAATGTCACACAGTGAAGAGACCTTTTGGAGTCTGGGATGCTGTTGTGTTTGGTGGCAGGCCCTGTCCATCTTCCCAGCAGAAAGGAAGGAACCCTACCTAAGAAGCCCTGAGTCAGAGCCTGCATCAAGCACAGCTGTGAGTCAGGAAGAAAACCCAGCTGTTTGCTTCAGCTTTTGAGGAGCTAATGAGAGATAATGAGATCAGCTCTGGGATACGCAGGTAAGCGGTGATGTAGCCTTGTCGCATTGATATGCCCTTCGCTAAGACAGTCAGCTCAGCTGCTGTCAGAGACAAAGTCCCATCGTCTGCCCATGGCCCCTGTGCAGCAAGACTCCTCCTGCACCAGGGGGACTGTGGTGAAGTGAGACAACTTGCTTCTACAGGCTGCCTCTGGACCTGCCTGCCTCAGTCCTTGGAAGACAAGAGATGAACACACTTTCTGTGACTGTGGTGCCTAGACCTCCTGTGAAGTACCTCAACATTACTAAGAAGCCTAGAAAGCTCAGTGTAAGGTCCACAAATGATTGCCCATTCACTTACTCTTGAAATGTTTTTGCATTGACTTTACATACGGAGTTCATCTCTGCCATCCAGATGAATCTGAAAAGGAACTGTTACTGCCGTGGTGGAATAGAAGTGATGCAAAAACACACGACCATCAAGATGGCCTTCCACCATCCTTCAGATACACCAGGTCAGTCTGCTTCAGACACTGACCCCAGTGCTTACTGGAGAAGCATGTTGTCTGAGTCAGGTTTTCCCAGGGCTCTCTGCAAAATCAAGGTGGCAGATGTCATTGTATTCCAGACTAACTAAAGTCACTAATGATATGACTTACAATGTGACTACTTGTAAGGCTACACTACTTGACCTGTGTGAAGACAAAAAGATAAAGGACATAATACATTTGTTAAAACTAAGCTGGGCAGATTAGCAATGTAATTTGTAAATATTGAACAAACTTTGAGCTTCAGTCGAGCTGAAGAGAGAAAGGCTTTGCAATGAAGCTTTTACAAGTGGAAAAGAAAATAGAGTACATCAGATGATACCAAATACTTCCTACATTATCGCTTATTCTGTTGCAACGTAATTTTAGAATTTCAATAACAATGCATCAACTGAGCCTTAGAGATCAAAGAGAGAGAAAAAGTCCAACATTTTTAATTTCTTTGTTGACAAAAGACACCTCCAAAATATCTGGAACTAGATGGTTCCAGAGCTTAGTGTGACATTACAAAACCTGTGACCTCTAAGTCATTGGCTGAAGCTGAGCCTGAATGGCTAATGAAATGACCGAAAATTATCATCAGCTGAGAGGTCTTCAGTGGCCTGTGGCAACTGCAGTCTGTGATGTAGAATAGTGGCTGCCATTTTAAGTATACAGGAGCACTGCACTCAGGGTAGGACCCCAAAAAAGGCATTAAAAATTAATTCCGGCTGTAGGGGGGATGGATTGGAGCATAAAAAAGATGGAGGTGGGGTCAGGGCATTGGCATTAACATATTCCTTTTGTTAAATGTAACAAACGCCTCTAGCAATCAGAAGAAAAATATTCTTTAGTAGAATGGTTCACCAGTCATCATGAAGAGTTTTTACCTCCTGAATCTTGTACTGTTTAGTTTTTCTTAGTTGTTTCCCAGGTAAAAACTGGCCCTAACCAGTCCTGTTTTGCTTATAAACTGAACTGATGACAATACAGCTTCAAGGGGGGAACAGTTTCAGTGAAGGTGATTGCAGAATATTTTCACCTGTCAGACCTGAAGCTCACGTAAGCAAAAGACATACTGTTGTTTCGCTTCCTGTTCACATAAAGGAGGTAAATATAGAAACTTCTCCTCAACATGTCAGAATATGTCTTATTTTCATAACACCTTGCCTATATGGGACTTAACAATGATGGAGCAGTATCGTTACAGTGTCATCTATTCCTTACAGCATAAGAGCTTTTGGAAGTCAGACTAACTTCAAAGCTATAAACTCGGGGTAATCATCTCTGCCACTTCCTCATCAGAGCAGTGTTGTGCGATGTTGTTTTTAAAAATCTCTTTGCCTTCAAACCTTGTGAAAAAGACCAGAGGGAGTCTTCTTCCCTGGACTACTCATCTCCCTCGGCACAAGCTTTGTTGAGCTCTTGTTCAGCAGATGGTGTAAAAGAGAGAGCCTCCAAAACCACAGAGACAAATATTTGATTTGGATGAACACATTAAAGATTACTCACTTCTCCCCTCAAATTATCTGTTTTGCAGAGAGTACAAAGGGTATGGTTTGGATCATCCACTTTCTAATAAAAGTGATTTCCAGCAATTGATGCCAAGTGCCTTCTGCAGGCCAAGCCCACTGGTATCTGATACTCCGTTTATGGTTAGGTGAGGAAAGGACATTGGCCTTGACACTTTCCTAGGGAGTCTCCGAAGCAAAAGGAATTTTCATGAAAATCATCCACCTCCAACAGCTATCCTAAAGACAGGGCTTTCAGCTTGGCACATCCCGAGACACTAAGTTGTTCCTTAATTTGCAGATTTCTGAATGAAGCAAAGAATCAAATCTGTTCTTCCATCCATTAAACATTGGTAAAGGTCATGAAAGCAGTGATGAAATGTGAACAGTAGACTTGCCTGAAAAGGCACTGCTTTACATTTGCCCCATCTTCTCTTTTCTCCCACTTCAAATGAATCTTTACGACTCCTTGATTTCCTTCTGAGCTTTACCTGTGCTAATTGCTCAGTTTTGGGGGTTTAGTTTCAAGATGGTTCAAGTTCAAGAGACAAAACCCAGTGCCTCACAGAGAGGCAAGTTGTTATCAGTCAACTGGCATTTGCCAGGATGGGGCAGAAATGAGAACAGTCACTGTGTAGGGCAGTTTGTCAGCTCTGCCTTTCCTCTTTGGGCAGCACCAGCTCATGCTCAGTTCCTTTGAATAGACACAGTGCTAAGGATGGATGAGGATTCAAGGCTGATCATTTGGGAAAAAGCCTCAGGGAGGCCCGTCACCTACTCTGGGCACTCTGTGCATATGAATACACAATCTGTGTGACTTCAGACAGGCCTGTCTTTAAGATTTATCTCAATGTTGACAGCTCACAAATTTACTTATCCATTTTTCCCATAGGTCTTTGCATATGCCTTTCTGGTAAATTATTGTCATTAAACACATTGCTAAAAGCAAGTGTTTCTGAATTTTCTCCCTGCTCTGCCTTCCTCTCTTTCTGGTGACTTCTACCACTGTTCATGCCCCAACAAGATGATTTCCAAAACCTCTCTTTTATTTATCCCGGACTTCCAGCTTCCCAAAACACTTTCCGACACTCTCCCCGGAAAATGTATTATTTTCTTCTTGTATCAATAGCCACATCCCTGCTCTGCAACTCCTTACTTTCTGCCCTCTCGGCAGCCTGTATCAAGTTCACCCCATTCAAAACCTAGTTGCTAATATTACCTCGTTAAGCCCTCTTTTAAAGTATTGCCTTCCTCCATTGTATCTTTGAACACAACAAACTCCAGTTTATCATGCCTAGCTTCATGAGCAATCATATCTGTGTGCAGGACTACACTATGTACTTCCTTTCTTAGTGTTTCCCTTCAGCATAGCTTGTAACCCTGCAATGTCATTTCTGCATTCATATACATCTTCTCATGCTCTGGTCTATGTAAAGGATGCATGTTCCATGCGCAAGCTATGAACTTGTCTTTTTGTATTGGTTCTTCTTTTTTAAGGTCCACAAAAGCACAGTGAAACCCATCTACACCCTATGTCATCATCATAAAGGAAGGAATGAAATAGAATTTTATAATAATCTTTCCTGTGACTGCTCCAAATGCATATGATGGTCTTTCAAATTTCATCAGGATAGAAGCTACCTTTATTTTTGCCATCTAGTGTTCCAAGAGGGATAACAGCACTTATACTAGGAGGATAATTAATAGATAGAAAGCATCATATTTATCTTTCCATTTTAGTAACAACGCTCACACTACTATGTGCAGCATTGAATGAAATAGACAAGCACTACTACTCTGACTGCATTTAACATAAAGAATGCTCTGTTCCCAAATATAGGACTCATGAACATTAGGCTGCAAGTGCAACTGCTTATAAACTGACTGTGGATATTAATCCAGTATTCTTTTGTAATCAGAAGGTTTCATCGTTGCCCCATTTGCTTTACAATCATAACAAACAGTGAATGTATTCAAGGCAAAAATGAAACAGTCACTTTTTTTTTTTACAGTCTACGCTTTATCACTACTTTATTGATTTTTCAGTATTTTAGCAGCTACAGCACAACTGGATTAACTAGAAAAGGAACCTTTCACTCTTAGGTCATCAGTTCACATCTGAGACAGGTAGGTGCTGACCAAAGGTCACTTTAGCATTATAATTTTAATAAAGACCAAGACAGTGACAGGCCCTCAATAGGCATAAAACAATGCTTTAACTTTCTTAAGCTGTCTGCAGCATACACAACTAGACCAACTTTGCTGCCTGCCAAAGTCAAACGGATAGAGAGTTAGACGGTCATCTAGTTGCCAGATGTCTGGCTGTGTAACTTTCTGGCACTAAGCATTATATAGAGACAGATCTATGGATTGGATCAATTAGCATTACACTTACCATCTGACAACTGTTTGGTCGCCTTCGCCCAGTTCCTAGAGGACAGGTGTTCACATCACAGAAATCACCATCACAATTGGTACGACTAATTGATACGGTTGTTGGCAGTCACAGCAGAGAGGACAAGGACTGAATTAGCACCGAGACCAAAGCACTCTTTCACCCCTAGAGATGGTCTCTTCAGCTCAGGATGTCCAGGGCATTTGGAGGATGCCTTTCTGCCATTGAATGTGCCGTGCTGAGAAGAATCTCCTCTGTTTTCAGATCCAGTAAATTTACCCAGCGCAAAATTCAGCGAGGTTTTCTGAGGAACAAGGGAAAGAAGGGTGTGTGTGTGTGTGAATATCTTTTCTTTATTTTTTTGTTAAATGCCTTAAGAAAGACCTTCTCTATGGGTTGGGTTTTTTGGGGGTGGGGAGGTTTGGCCATTTGCTCGGCATCTTCTGAGGTTTATTGTGTATGGGTGGAAAAAAAGATAAAGTGAGTGCAGAGATCTTAACAGTAAGAGTGTGTCATGCATGATTTTGGGGGAAAAAAGAAAAAGTACACTTGCAGAAATACTCAAGCATTTACAGTAACTCCAGTGCTCCCTCATTTCTTCTGTTTTACACTCCAGACAGTCATGTAGAGAGTTTCATGGGTATATTCTCTTGCGGAGCTTGTGGGTATACTTGGTGATTAGACAAATGGGGCTCTGCTTTGGCAAATGTCCATTGCTTTCCCCAGCTGACTTACAGAATATGCTATAAAATGCAAAGGAAGGCAATAAACCTCCCATCTGCAGCTGAGATTTCCACTTTGCCAAAGACCCTTTTGCTATCAGCACCTTTAACTATGACTTTCAAAGAAGAAAGAGGTGTAATTTTTTCTGTGGCAGATATTTTACTACATTCACTAGCAGTATCATCCCAACCCTTATGTGAATTGATTTTGAATATTAATCTAAGAATGGAAAAGCCAATAGCCATGTAAAATATAAATAGAACTTTGGGCCATTATTCTATCAAAAAAAGAAATAATTTCATCTGCTTTCATCTTTGCACTTCAGAACAATACTGCTTTTTATAGTCAACTGTGCTTTATTGATTTTTAATATTTTTAGCAGATACAGCATCATCACAGCCAATAATGCAAATACTGCAAATGAGATATGCAATTGAAAGACACCAAATATTTTGCAGGCCAGGTCAGGAAAAATCAGAAGATAGATAAAATATTTTGCTTCAGCACTGTGATTTCCTTGTCCTGGCTTTGTATTCAGAGGTTAGCAAAAACAAAAGGAATTCTGCCCTCTACTAAATTCCTATTTCCAATACTAGAGGACTAAAGAAGAGCAGATATGAGTCAACAGCATTTGTCCGAAAAAACCCTTACATAGCAAACAGCTACTACAAGAGAGGATGTTCATTGACTGTCGCCTTAATTTGAAAGGTATCATTGTCATTAATTTTGACAAGTAGCTTCTCCTTGGGGAACCCAAGACTGAGCCAGTCAGGCTTTTGCTTCAGCTCAGGTAAGTAATCCCTACCCATATGAAGAGGCCAAATGTGTTTCCTTTCAGCTAAAAAGAAGATCAAAACAGCTGTTTTCAGGCTGATGGCTGACTATAGAAAATAACCCGGAAAGAACAAACAAAACATAAACCCTCCCAAAATCAAAGAGAAACAAAGTGCACAGGGTGTCGCTGGCAAAATGACTCATCCCACTGCTTCCCATTAGGCATGCCACGGCTCTCCCACCTCCCACCATGCAGCACCTACAGATGTGAACTGAGGCATTTCCTCCCCTGCTCTGTAACTACACATGCATTACTCATAGGGAGGGTCCCAGGAGGGTTACGCAGGTACAAAAGCCAGATTCTGATCTTTGCTTCTCCTCTTGCCTGCCAGGGATCTTACTTTCTCATATCAAGGGACAAGTTAATTCAGACTCAACAGTGCAATGTCTCTTCTTGAATAGTTCCCTGTTGTAGACATTTTTAGTTCTGGCAGCAGAGTGCCCTCTCCCCCTTTCATGTTTAATTCGCTGGGATAATTATTCCAAGAAAAAGACCTTAATATTCCAGTTTATCTTAATCCAGAGGGCGAAACTAAATGAGGTGTTCTCATTCTGTAGTAGGGAGGTAATCATTAAATTGCTCTGGAAAATGCCCAGAATATTTGTTTCTGGTCATTTTTTTCCAGAAAAAAACCCAAACTCCAGCTAAATTGTGAGCTGTGTCTCTACCTGTTTCCGTAATACAGTATTTGTGTTATAATATACATTGCAGTTTATATATTTTTTTCTCCTAGATAAATTATTTATATTAGGAGAGAGGAACTGTAGCAACTTGTGATTGCTATGTCCCCATAGGTAAGCAAGCTTGCCGCCAAAGCTTTTCTTCCTATAAATTCAATACTAAGAATCTATCCCAGCTGCCAGTTACTGCTCAGCTGTAGATGCAAGGCAAAAAGAAGCAGCTCAATTTCTGACTGCTTGTACTGAACCAGACCCTGGGTCCCACTTTGAAACATGAACTTCAGGATGCTGATGGTCTAACGTGTCCGAGGCACCCAGGTCTGCCCCACAGTGCTCACCAGGAGGCTGTGCTGCTGCCTGGGTGCTGCCCTCCCCTCTGCTGATTTCCACCTCTCAGCCCACAGGCAGTGAGGTGCGGGGGAAGCATCCAGCTATGCATCTGTCTTTTGAACTGCGAGGGAGTGGGTGGTGAAAGGGTTTCCTCCAGCTCCTTCTTGCTCTGGATGATTGAATGCTGCCCCCATGGTGATTTCCTGGCTGACAATCCCAGAACTGCAAGACAAGAATACAACCAGGGATCACAGGGCAAACAAAAATACTCTTTTTGCTATGGATACCTATGGGGAAAAACTTCTTGCCCCTCAGGCAAAGTACTGCAAAGTGCTCTCCCCTGCCTTCTGCTGGGATCTCTCTCTTGTCCTTGTCCTTCCAGAGCAGTGCCTTCTTCCTTCTATTATATATTATATTTAGAGAAAGAAATACTTGTACCTTGTCAGTATCTTCTCAAGCAATCAATTATTTATCCCAAAACTTTTTTTTCTTTATTCTCTGTTACATTTTATATAATGGTATGATACCTGTTGTCTGTGACAGCATTTTACTGTGAGAAAAGAAAATGAAGTTGAACGAGGCACAGACTGGCCTCATGAAAACAGAACTCTGCCTGTGGAGAGGAAGAAAACACCGCAATCATTTGCCATATCACTTTTCCTCTGATGATACAACCCTTCATCCACATTTTCTTGGTTCCCGAGGAATCTCTAGCTTTACCGTAACCAAGGGACAAATATTGTACTCCTTATTCAGGTGACCTCTTGCAATTGATATAAAAGTGATCTATTCTCTATTTCTCTTGGCACTTTAAATGACTGTGCTACCTTACTGCTGTGTTATTTTGTTTTGGCTGACTTCTCCACGCACCTTGGGTTTACAAAACACTGTGGACCATTTGTGCATCTCCAGAGTCTCCTTCTTTTGAAAAAACTCCTTCCCAGTGATATGAGGCATAGAAAACCAATGTTTAACTGGGTCAACAAGTTGCAAATGTATTCAGTGACGTTAAAAAAGAGACAATGACAAATGGCATGAGTAATTTCCAATCAAATCAATGCTATCAAGTATGCCAGAAGAATACAGTATTGTTTATGTAATTTTCTAATTTCTTTAAAATGTTGGAGGGCTGGTAAAGGTGTTTAGGTCATGTGCCCCTCAAACCCATGAGTGACCATCTGTATGAATCAGGCTGTGACAGGAGGCTGCAGGGTCTGTTTTCCCCAGCCTGGTGCTGAGTCTGAAGGTATCCCCTTCATGGAAAAAGGGTGGGTTGCGTATTCAGGCCAGAAGGTTTGGTATGTCTCCTGTGGTTCTCATCCAGAAATAATCAAGAATCTACCCAAAAGTAAATACACATTGTGTGAAATCCTGTCCATGCCTTGGCTGTATTCTGGAGCTGCACTGCCAGGACTAAGAAAGAACCGCAGGGAGTAAGGGTAGCACAGATGCTCTGGGTTTTTAGGCAGAAATGCTTGACCTCTGGCAGATCCCTTGAGGTATCCTGGTTCCCAGATCTGAACTGCTTTCCCTGTTCCAAGAGGAACAAGGAGAGGCAAGAGATAAATATACACTTAATGCCTTCCTGATGGAACTGTCTGCAGAAAATTCCTCGAGGGAGTTTCCTGTCCTTTTTGCTAGTTGCTGTGAGTAAGGAATGAACTGACCCATAGGAAGAGTTACCAGAAAATTTCTTTAGAGCCCTTCTTCATCCAGAAAGCTGAAATGAATACAGCCAAGTTATCTACCTGCTGTCTCGCTGTCTTATAATAATATTGCAAGTAAAAGACTTGTTAAAATAACAATGAGCCAAAAAGAGAATGAAATAGAACTAACAAACAGCTTTGCTTATGTACAGCAATGTGTCTCAGACAAGGCTGAAACTCGCCTCTCATGGTGCACCAGATACAGTATTAGTCTGACTCCATTTACTGTTTTCTCCAATACCAAGGTAAAAAAATCCCAAGCCTTCTCCTGACACAGATATCTGAGTCCAGCATATGCCCCCAATAAAACTGTTGTCCTGCGCAGTGTTAGCCTGTAGGAGAGCTGTAACTATTGTATTCTCGCAACAGGAATTCTGCCTTGCTCCCCCATCACAGATGCAAACACATCAGATATTAAAGCTGAGAGGATAACGCTGATGCCCTGCATTGCAGGCTTCCTTTGATGGCTCCAAGGGATACAAAGGTATTTTGCCATTTCCTCTCCAGAGGCATCTGGTTTAGTCAGGTGGTTCACAGTGCATATGGTCACATTTATTGTTTGGTTCATTCCCCATTGTGCTTCTTGCCCCTCCCCAATATTTTATCTGTCCTGGCCTTTCCCAAGGACTTTTATACAGAACTGAAATATTTGTTTATTTCTGGCATTTCCATCTGGTGTTAAGAGGATGAGAAACAGGCTTATGTCACTGACACTTCCCGACCGTCAGAAAGACTTACAACATCCCACAGATCTGGGTTTTATGTGACTCTCCACCTCTAGTGCATTATCAAGCATAAGTGCTACAAGATCTTGTGCAAGTCCTGGTAAATATTCTCTTGCAAAGGCATCACATCTTTTATGAAGGCCACTTCTTTTATCACAAATCACATACATCCACTGTCACAACAGCCAGGTCCTGCAAAACCGAGAATGCTATAAATGAAAAAATTAAACTGGGCTAAAACCTAGAAGATGGTTAATGTCCTCAGCAAAACCTTATCAATTGGCTGGGCAAGACAGAGCCACAGATAAGTGATAATTTTAGGTCGTTTGAATGCTATTTTTTTCCCTTCTATCTAATGGTCTTCCTGTCACCTGCTTTCAATTAATCTCTATTTCATATTCTGTTCAAAATAATTTGAAGTATTCCTACCATTGTGTTTTTCAGGTTCAGTAATGCCAGGTAATGGCTAAAAGACCTTTATAGTCTCCAGCTTTAGATTACACTCAAACTTTCATTCAAGCCTGTGATTCCAGTCAGACGTCATCTGTGCTAGTCCCAGGAAAACACATCCCTCAGTGACTACACTTACAAGATTCTCTAGCTGAGATGGCAGTTGCAGAGGTGTTGGCCAGCTGTTTTAATTCCAACACAAACTCCTTCTTGCCCTGCTTGTAAAACACCATCTTATCAATGGATGATTGGGGGATGCACTGGAAATTTGCTGGAGATAACTTCTGTAACACTGAGCATTTTCTTTTCCAGCCTGCATGGAAGGCGACAATTTTTAACTGCCATGTGAGTCAGATGTGGGTTACAAACAGCTCTTTGGGGTCAGCATATTCAAAACTCTCCTTTGTAATACAACAATTTTCAGGTATAAATCTTCTAGGACTCCTACAGATGTAAGTAATTCCCATCCATCCATACAAAAGTTTGTTTCATTTGTCAAGCCATCTTTAACAGTTTGTCAGGACTTGGTAGAAGATCTCTGCTATATGACCTCTGACAAGACCATGTAAGAACACCTTCTTAATTCTTCTAGCTGACATACAGCAAACAAAACTCTTTTTACTCTAAAATTTTAATAGATAAAAGGATGTCTTTGAATTTTCCTTTTCCATATCAACATAAATAATAGGTACTTGTACAAAATAAATAGATTGCCTATAATTTTCTATAAACCAATAACTGACTTCCAGGGGGGAAGAAACAGAAAGTAAAACTAAGCATGACTGGGAGAATCAAGGACACACAGAATGCCTTCACTGTGCTACTTAAAACAGTATTTCATTAAATACTTGGTGCCTAAGAAGGTTATGTCTAGATGAATAGCCTCTGAATAGATGTATGTACGTTCTGTGTTTCAACAAACACCCTCAGAAACTACAGAAGATGGCCCAGCATATCCAGCATGCCCAGAAACGCTGAGGCTGTATAGAGTTAATACAAAAATGTTCAACGATCTTTGTCTGAAGCCTGGCTGAGGAAGAGAATGTGGGTTGTTGATAAGCATGCAAGAATATCAGTGCTCCTGGCAAATCATTTCTGCCGGTGAGTCACCACGACTGGGGCTAGTTCCTTCCGAGGGGCATATCCTTTCTACCCTTTCTCAGCTAAATCTGAAGTGGGTTTAAGCTTCAGTCCTTACAATATTTTCTTCCACCTGCTCAGAAGGTACTTTTTTTCAACGAACTTTCCCAGCAACAAAAGAATTCCTCAGAATAGCAGAGGGAAATGTAACAGAAAAATGGGCAGGCACAAAGGCGAAGTCACATCAGCTCTTAAATTCCTCCAAAATCGAATTTACACAAACAATAGCCAGTTAGTTGCCAAGTCCAGGTTCAAGAATGACTGTAAATAAAATGTATTCTATGCGGAAAAGAGATACGTTGGGGATACATGTCATTTTTTGGTTAAAATAGTAGACTACTGCACAGTAGCACTGTACTGTAATTGCATTTCCCCTTTATCTTTACATTTCCTTCTACTAACAGAACACAGCATGTACAAATTTTTATTGGAGAAAGTGTAAAATGACATATCCCTTTTGTTGAGAAAAGTCTGGGTTAAGTTAAACAGATCACAGCCTGATCACTGACTTAATCATTTAACAGTAGGCCTTTGTACGTGAAGATGAGTGCATAGAAAGTAAAGAAAGGTGCCATTAGCTGGAGGCTACTGAATAAGTAGGACCACTAGTTGCATTATTAAAAGAAGTTGTGTCTCTAATTTTTTCCTGTGGCGGATGAAACCAAAAGATAACTCTCAAATGTCAAAAAGCCAGTGTTAGTGAATACAGTGCAGGAGACAAAATTCACAGTGCTGCTACAGGTAAAACAAATCTTAAGGAGGATTCTAGCACTTTTGTAATGATGGAATACAACCTTAGGCAATATAAATTCATAATCTCTCAGGACGAACGGCCTTTAAAAATGCAACAGATTACCCACTTCACCGCTAAAACAGGATTTGCTCTGGCAGCCTTACAATGCCTTTAATACATACTACAGAACTTCCCATTAACGTGATACTTGAATTATCTTTGAGTTTTTCATCCAAACCTGATAGACTGTCAATAAAATCATGATAATAATAACACCTGCTTTAGTCTGGGCATCTGAGTCCCTGCCATTCCTTCTGCTTCCTCTTTCCCCCATTGCCCTCCATGTAGCAGGTTCATGCAGGCAGAGCAAAGCATAGGTGCACAGCAATTTCTCTGCTGTTATTCAACTGTGCACAAAGCAGCACTGCTCACTTTGCACCCACACTCTCTGGTGATTGTCCCTGCTCCGGAGGGGGTTGGTGGTGATGGTATGGAAGCAGGGAGGGGGGCATAGCTGATGTGTGGGGCAGAAGTCCCAGCAGCTCCCACAGCAGTGGTGGGAGGATGGGGAGGATGCTCTTGAGGATGCAGCTGTGGGACGGGGAGGGCATGGAGGAGCAAAGATCCTGCTGAGGTGGAGAGTAGATTTTCATGCTGCTCCACAGCTGAGTTGGTCTTCCCCCTCCACATTCCTTCCATCTTCTGCTGCAGCAGGCTGATGTATCCACCCCAAAATGGAACTATTTCTCCTACTAAAATAAATCTTAAATGGAAGTTTTTTTGCGGTTTTTTTTTGTGGTTTTTTTTTTTTTTTTAATTTATGTTAAAGAAAGACAAAGCCTAAAGTAGCCTGCTTAATTGGGGTTGAAAGGCATTGCCACTGGACGGATGGCTGACAGCCTGTGTGAAATAGGTTTAATGGTTCTGCTTCGGTTATAAAAGACAAATGTTCACCTCACACCACCACTCAAGCACACAGCACAAATTAGCATTAGCTTTGTAAATATCACCATTACTTTTCATTATTAAATTTTCATTTTTTCTGTCACTTGTAAAAGTGAGAAATGTGGGATGAAACCCAAACCTGGTGTAATTTTTTTTTAACTGTGTCTTTTACTAAAAGCGCAATTTACCCAAATGAAACCTTATTGCATCTGGCCTAAGGATGCTTATGCCAAAAAGCTGATGAGACTTATAAAACAGCCATGATGCTAAGTCTTCAAAAAGCAGTCATAAAGGAACAGATTCTTAATTGAAAGCAGGCTGCTAATAACAGTGTTCTTTCAAATAAATGTTTGCTATCAAACTAAGTGGTAAAATAATGATTTTTCTCTGCATATAGATTATGAATTTGGTAAGTTTACTCATTTAATGGATGGGAATTCTTTAGTGATGAATTCATATTTCACCCAGAATCATTCTCTGAGAGTTGTGGTCACTGCACACTGTTTGGAAAGAGTTAAGATTAAAACATGCCGAAGATAAAGCAGTTTGCGTTCAGCCTACACAGAGCAATAAGAAACAAAATCCTAATATGCTCCTCTATATTTTACCTTCACTCTCCTGCCTAGAACAATTTAACCAGATGCTCTGCTGATTACCTTTACCAGCATATAATGAATTTTACTCTGCTATACATTGTGGACTTTCAAGACTTACTAAATCTTTAGAGAAAAGTCCAGGTCAAAGTCTGTGCCGTGCAGATTTAAGGTCCGTTACCTAGAGTTCCGATTAGCTTTCCTCAGATGCTCATTCACTTCTGCGAGGTTTGGACTTTAATGCCATAACTGTAAAGCACAGCTTAGCTTGCTTGTGCAGAGCCAGTCATCTCCTGAGGTTTCTCTCACAGCTGCTGGAAACCAATTTGCCTCAGTCACTCCAGCTCCTCAGCTCAAGCTGGCAAGCTGACTGGTTCACATCACAGGATGGCTTTTTTCTTATATATAGCTTGTTCATAAGGATAAAATATTAAGTGCCCTAGGCCCACTTCCTGTGTGTGTGAGTGGGTAGGGCTTTCTTTTCTTCTTTAGGTGCTCCCATAATGTACAGGAAACAAAGAATTCTGACTTTGACCAGCAAAGACATGCAAATTCAGAGAACTTCAAACCCTTCCTCTATAATGCACCTCAGGAAGGAGCAAGCCAAAGTCATTTAGGAAAAATCACATATGGGAAGGGGCCTTGAATTTTTAAGAGCTTTCTCCAGTTATCTTTTACCAGTCATGCTTGCCTTATTCCCTAATCACTGATTAGCACGCACCGTTGTGTAAAAGCCGGTCGCAGTGACAATGCACATAGTGGAAACCCTTGGACTAAACTTGCCATCCTTGTAAATCAAAATGCCACCAAACAACCTGTGCTAAAAACACATATTTGGAGATTTTTCCCCACTTATTTTCGACTAGAGGTAGTATTGGCACAGAAAGGTTAAAATTTCAGCATGTCTCTACCCACCTTGTTTCCTTGTGCGAGTTCTGGCTTGATGTTGGCTCATTTCAGCAATGTGTGGGGACAGAATCTGGATCAGCCTGAAGTGGGGTAGACAATCTGGGGAGGAAAAAATTAGTGCAGATATAGCAAAAGAACGAATATGATAATTCAAAATGACAAAAATGGGCATGAAGTTGTACTGCTCCAACTTTGAAACATTTGACACAAATGTTAAAAGGAGATATTTCCATGGCATCTGCATTTAGGAGAGTTATCTCCATGAATATTTCCACCCTTATTTAGTATATTTTTCATAGTAGAATGACATTATTCCCCCTGGGCCCTCAGTTTTTAATGCTGCATTGAAGGTAGAAGCAAAAGACTAAGAATCCCCTTAACACAAGTAACTTTGCATAGAGATGGAGAGGAGCAAATCATCACCAAACAAGCACATAAGTAAAACAGGATACATTTTTAATATTTTTTTTTTTTTCACTAATGCAAAGTACTTTGAAAAGAATTTCAGGATTGAATCTGTCAAACAGTCTTTGCTAGAAAAATAAGATCTTAAACCTGAGAAAATCAAACAGTTCATAGGAGCAGAGAACTAGAAAAGAAATCTTTGGTCACTAAGCTTTATCCTCTGCTATAACAAAATTTTTGTGTTGTAGTCCCATTTCACAAATTGATCAGGTTCCCTATTCAAAGAAATTAGATAATTATTCATAACTTCAGGCAAAAGGCTGTTTTAGAAACTCAAGTCTTTAACAGTTAGAGTCTGCTTCTAATACTCAGCCTGGATTTGTTCAGTTTATATATATTCATACTTGTGATAATGTTGTCCATTAGGTGAAATAGCTGGTTTTCTTGCCTGGTGTTTACCCCGTTGGTGTTTTAACAGGGAATAACTAGCTTCCCCTTCAGCCTATGTTTTACTAGACTTCACAGGTGATGATTTTGTGTGGCCTCTTCACCAGATGGGTTCTCATTTTCATTTGTGCCCTGTAGCCTTTCCACAGCCCTCTCCCACATGGCAAGTCCTGGACACAGGGAGACCCAGAGCTACTCACTGAACTCAGGGGAGGGCCCCTTGTGGTGCTGCTGACACTACTATGCCACCATGGGAACTATCATCCACGTGGGAATTATGGCTACCATCTCCATCAGTCCACCATCTTAGAGCCAGGGTGACAAAAAGAACTTCTCAGTCTTCCCTCTTCCCAAGATCATATCTAGCTGAAGAGCAAAAGTGTGTGTACCAATGACCTCCAAGTACACAATTTTGCACTTTGGGTGGTTCTGTTCTTCTGACTGTGTCTGCATTTATGATGTCTCCCAAATTTTTGTGACCAGTAATCTTATTTTTATTAGCACAGTCCTACTTTTTGCATCACAGTTTCGAAATGAAGCTCACAAATAAAGGCTAAGTCCTAGTAACCTTGTAAGCCCACATCTTCGCAACAGGTAACCTCATTCCAGGACTGAATCTCTCTCTTGAACACAAGCAGTTGACATCTCCCTTTAGCTAGTTTCTTATCCATGTTATACTTTTTGAACTAATTCCCATCTTATTCAGCTTAACTAATAATTTCCCATGTGGCACCTTATTACCTACTTTTCAGAAGTCCATAGAGATAAGACCTACTGCATTTCTTTAGTCAAGAAAATCTGTTCTCTCAGGGAAGAAAGCTATCCAGTTACTCTGCCACAATCAGCCTTTGGCAAATGCACATTGCAGTCTGTCCCATCTTTCATTTACCTCAGTGCCTTTGTCCTAGAGGATTGCACTCTGTTGAGACTATATTAAAATAGGGCATGTAGTTGCTGCAAGCACTTTCTCCCCTCTATAGAAGTGGGTGTTACAGGTGCTATATTTGCCTTTCTTTCATTATAAGGCATATAAGGGTGTCAGCTAATACGTTCTTTGACAGACGGTGTGGGCAAGGAGCACACCGACGGCTACCCCTTCTCAGCTGATGGACAGTGACTTCTTAGCAGGAACTAGTTTACCTACTGCAATGATCTTGAAGTAGTCCTGGGAAGTCCCTTAAAGCACAAGACTTGTGTAAATACGCTGGACGGACAAGCTGAGAGCAAACCCAGGGTATTTCTTCTGGAAACTGTAGAAAGAGAGCTTCAGCTGAAGTTTGTGTTTTGTTATTTATTATTTGGGCTACTAATAAAGCCAAGCCCTCAGAATGGGGGAGTTTGACCTTATAGTGTCATGTTGAATATATTTGAGGCAGTGTAGAAACACCACCTGCTCACACAAAGAAATTCAAAGCCAGTCTGTCCTAAATCATGCCACTGTGTTCAGTTATTGCATATATATCCCCCAGCACAGCATGATCTTACGTATTATATATATTGCAATTAGACAAAATGGTGTGACTTAGGAATGAAGTGGCAGCCTTAATTGCTGTTTTCATTTGTTGCAAAGTTATAACTTGAACACTGAGGGTAACTTTAACTCTGGCAAGCCAGTTCAGGCAGAAAGGAGAGAAAGTAGAAGGGGACAAGGTGCCTCCTTACTCATGCACAGAGACGGCTTCCAGTCCTCCCTGTGTAAAAGGCACCGGTGGGAAAGAGCCCTGATGGGTAGAGCCCGCTTTCCCCACAGGCTGTTGACATCCCCACACTCCTTCTCCTGATGAGCAGCTAGATGGAGAGCTTACTGCAAGCCAAACCAAAGCAAATACAGGGCTTGGAAGACTCCTGTCCCAGACCCTCTCCTGTGGAAGGCACCAAATGGTGATGAACATGTCTGAAAACCAAAGTCTTTTGCAATAGCTGCTCCCATCCAGGAAATAAATACATGGGTGCAAATTTTAGTCAATGGCAGAAGCGAGCCCAAGAAAAGGGATGCACCTCGATGAAAATGAGAGGCTTTTCTAGGTGTTGGGGAGGCACAGAGCATCTTACCTGTGGATCAAGGACAGACTCATAAACAGGCTTGCGGCTGCTATGTTCAGCTTCTGGTCTTGGCTCTGGTGCAGCACAGCTATGCAGTATTTTCAGTCTGTGGCTAAGTCACTGCTGAAGCCTTTGGGCTTGTCTTAGTCCTTAACCTGTCTGAAGTTTGCTTGTCTAAAGACAGAGTTGAGGCCCCAGGTTACAGCCCCTTGTTAATATGGTGACTGATACTGAAACTATGTTTTCCCACAGAGTGCCTCACAGTGAGCATGTTTCTAAAAGCTCTGCATAAAGTGTAAACAAGGTAGAAAAGTCAAGTCTGTAATGAGCATTCTCTCTGCAGAAATGATGCTCACGCAGCGATGAAACTTTTCATTTGAGCTCATCTCACTTCGTGACATGCATTTCTTCTTATGGTGCAGCTTCTATGAACCCATAGCTGTGTCACAGCACATGCACATTAGACATTAGCTGCAATTGAAACTGAATGTTGTCATTTAACAAAGAGGAGAATAAGCTTCAGATGAAAAAAAAATGATTTAATGGAATTAGAAAGAGCTACAGATACTCTTTGTGATTTTTATGGTTGCACACTGTGTCAAGAGTTTGGTAATTTATAAAACTTCTTGATAGAAATATATGAATATACCAGTCAAAGTAATAATTAATCCCCTGGAGGAAATGCTCATTAAAAAAAAAAAAATCCTGTAAGAAAAAAGAAAATTCTAAGAAGCTGGGAGATCACAATGTAAGCCAGCTGCCAATTAAGTCTTCATGGGGTTGAGAAAGGAAAATGAAGGCAACAATATAGCTTTTTGGCTGGGGATTTGATCTTCAAGATAACCTCCGAATTGCAATGTTTCACTTACTCAAAGCTCTGCTGAAATACATCGTTGCTGATTATGCCATAATACTGTGCATTTATCCTCAGATGTAAGGAATTATTCTATTACTCAGAAATGCAGTTAGTTATGAATGGTAGGCAATAGCACCCTTTGCCGAAGAGGGTCTATAAGGAAGTACAGAAAAATCTTTTTTTTTTCTTAATTTTGCTATATGCACCCAAAGAATGCCATTTTGCTGTTAACACAGGTCTACCTTTACTGCACTTGGTATTATGTATGATACTTTGTGTATTATTTGTAGGACAGGAGAGGAGAGTGTAATATCTGAATACACTGCAGAACCTCTGCCGAGCAGAGCAGGACTACAATCAAAGACTAAACTGTCTAATAAATACACTTAGTTCAAAAAGCTATTTAAAAGCATTCACTAATAGCCGCTGTGTGTGGCCAAACAGCAGCCACTCTGCCTGCAGAGAGCAGAGAGCTCTGTGACAGCCCAGAAGATGCCTGTGCCCTCAGTGGTATGTGGGTCACCTCCAGCATCCATGTTCACCACTGCAGCTTGCATTGCTGCAAAGTACAGGGAAACTTACATGAAATGAGAGAGCTCGGGATAAAAATGATGTGTTTGGAGACGTCCTATAAAGTCCAGGTGATTAAAATTTTCCGTGTATTTGAAATATTAAATCTAATAGGCTTTATTTTTTCAAATGAAGTGAAATTTTTAACAAGTGCTTCACAAAAATAGGTTAATATAACTTAAAAGCCTTCCTACAATAGAATCCAGTTTTGCAACCTTCACTCACGTTGAGTAATACTTCTTCACATATGTTTCCCTGATTTTTAATGGCTGTGACTCATGAGCCCTGGTGAATCCCTTTGCAGGGAGGTGGAAGGCTTCCCCCACATCCCCTGCCCCTCTCCCTGCCTGGAGAGCACCTCAGAAGTGGTGAAATAGCTGCATTCACTCTTCCTCAGCTGTTGTACTTCATCATCCAATTTGCTCATTTAAACTGCTGTTGACTGAAATTTACCTTGATCTGCTGGGATGCGACTTGCAATTTAACAGAGACAGGTAAGAGGCTGACGAGGCAGCAGTGCTGTGTTGCTTCTGTCACTTGCTCCAGTACAAATTGAAGTCAAGAGAGGCAAAGCAACATGGAAATGGCCTGGGCATAGCGAGAACCAGTGGCCCTTGGCTATTAAATATGTGTGTATGAAAATACACAAAATCAAACACTGCAAATATCCTGCCAACAGTGCAGACACTTTCATATTACTGGGCAGAAACCCCCAGGTTAGGTTGGCCAAGTGCAGCAGAAAGCTATTTTCCATCCGTTTGTTGTTAACTTTCCTACCTATCTTTGGAAGCAAAATGAATATCATCAGTGGAATCATCTGGATACTACTGCAGATAAAACTATACTTAGCTTATATGGATTATTGTAAGGTCACCACACCACATTCCCCAGAGGCTCCTAAGCCTGCAGAAGCCCCTAAGCTGCAGTGGTGCATGCCCTGCCTTACTACATCATACACTTGCAAGACAGGGACAGGAGCAGGGATGTTCCCAGGTGTACTGACTTTGAGCTCGTTGAAGAGAGCCAAAAGGTTCTAATTACCAAGTGTCAGGATCTGATGTTTTACTTATGTATGGGATGACTTTGCCATTTTTTTGGTAGCCACATAGGAATTGACAACATTTTACTCTTCATATTTATTTATCTTTTATATGGAATTATTTCCCCCCTTCAAAAGTAGAGCACAATTTATGACAATGAGGGCTGAGTATGTTACACAGTAATAAAGGTAAGCACTAACAGAATAAAACTGTCTAAGGGGTGCTATAAATGTATCTCATTAATTTGTATGCAAAATATATTTTGGACTCTACTCAGTGCATTGCAGGTGAAGGCTGTGTGGGAGCCAGAAATGATGCTGTGCTTCCTGGGTCCCTGAAGCAGCCTTGGCCTGATCCTGGACTCAGTCTGAGAATAAGCATCATTGTAACCATTGGAGAGACCAGTGGCTCCACTTTATACCACAAATGGCAGCTAATGCAGAAGAAGCATAGCTGGCTTGAAGGAAGAGAGGAGACAACTACAGGTTCCAGCCATTTTGCCGCATCCCAGCAGCATAAATAGGCGGCCCCTTAGTAGACGATCCCCTTGATGTCTTCCTTGCTTGCTCATGGCTCAACGCTTTGCTGTTCCAGGCACCCCTGCAAGGTACAGGGCCTTTGGGTATTCAAGGTGCGACATCATCAAGGGGAAACAGACTTTTTGTTAGTTATGAGGATTAAGGTCACTGATGCAATACTACAATTAATATCTGACTCTGCTTAGATGTATACCAGTATTAAAAACATGGCATTACGCTAGTCACCCCTGAGATAACCAAAATATTCAGGACTCCCATTTCTCCTCTGTAGACCTTTAAGGTTGACTCAGAGCCCAAAACATTACTGAATACTTTGGAATATCTCAGTTACATTGCTTAGAGGTACACCCATAACAACAATGCCTACATTGTACTGGAGATTGCACATGTGAGCCCTGTGCAGAGGTGCTTCTGTTCTCTCTTTTTTTTCCCAAAAATGTCAGGTTGTTTTTTTCCCAAGGGAAAAAGGTGAAATGCTAATCCCTATTTATCTTATGGAACTGTTAATTTTGATGTGAATATAAACTACACACGCACATGCACACACAGAGTTTTGTCTCAGTTCCACAGAGGAGCTACTGCTAAGCAGTTACACTGAGTCACATGAAAGCCAGCTGAAAGTACCCATTGAGTTTGCTAAGGATTCCCCAGAGGACACCTTAGCAGTTCTGCTCTTATAGCTCAAGGAGAATTGGTCGTTCCACAGCTACGGTGTCGTTCTCCTTTCTCCCCAGAAGAGGATGCCTAAGGGTGACTTATGGCTGCTGCTTCCTAAGTGGAGCAGTAGCATTTTTTTTCACCTTTTGCTCACTTGTCAACTGTCTCACAAACCTAGGCATGATATTCTGGCCCAGGATTTCTGACATGTGCACACACACATAAACACTGGCACGTTGTAGGAACTTCTGCATTCACACTGAGGGATGGTGAGGTCACTGTGAGTGTCAGTGTGCACAGCATACCGAAATGCAGCGCTTGCCATGCTAAAGGAAGTCATGCCACTCCTTTGCTGAAGTCTCTAAATCAAATTCAGTAGCACTAAAAGTTAGCTTAAAAACAAGAGCATCAATGTTGGATGCACTACAACATATTGAGGAACTCAAGTATGTTCCTAACCTGGAAAGAATTCACAGACAAACATGTATCTGTGAGAAGTTTTTCACCCTAAGGAGAAATATGATTCACGCCAGAAAGTGCCATTCCCAGTTCTCCCTGTACATAAGTTATTTTCATTTGGTTCCTTTCTTCTCCAACATACATATCAGGGAAAAAAAAAATAAAAAATAAAAATCTAAGAAATGCATTAAAATGCATATTTCATTTTTTTGTGAAAATGTATTAGTGTCTTATTCCAATGCTACTGAGATTGTTTCACAAATATTTGAGAATTAAATCCCTAGATCTTAAATATTGACCATAAAAGCACCCATTATCCACGCTTACCATCAAGACACTAGACTACGGAACAAACTACCCCAAAAGAAATGGCACAGCTCCAACAATTTTTCCTGCTGGATGCAGGACTTTGCATTTCCTCTCCAATGGAGGTGCAACTTAAATGTAAAATCACAAAGAGTCATAACACCTCACACCGTTCTGCTGGAACAGGTTCACATGTTTTCACTTCGTACAGAGTAAGTCAGACACACATACTGTTGTTACTGGCAAAATCAGGACAGGCAACTAAGCTGATTTTAATTTCTGAATTATAGTCACATTTTAGGACTTTAAGGAGTATTAGGGTAAATATGGCAGTGCTTTCATGTTGGAAATGCTCTCTGACATTTGGAATGATCTCAAAAGAAGAGATACAGTTGAAGGGTTAAAATAGTAAGCAATGGATGATCAGCAGCCTGACAAATCCAAGAAAAAGGAGAGGAAAAGAGCAGAAATGGCATTCATCTGTAGGTGTTTCTTCTGGGGAATTATCTCTAGTCATCGCCTAGTCATGAGGCAAGTTTTTGTCATAATTACAAACCCAGGCCACTGTGGCTGGGCATAGTCCAGGGAGAAGGGCACTGGAAACGGTGGTTAAAAATGATGAAAAGAAAAAAAAATGTGCTGAAAGACAAAAAGATTTGTTCATGAAAAATATTGGGGAAGCAGCTCCTTCAGGATCAGGAAAAAACAGCTCTGGAAACATAAAATTATGCGCCAGTTCCCATGTTATCAGAATCAGAGTGCCTAAAATGTAGCTTTATTACAGGAAAATCTGACTAAGTACACAGGCACTGACAAAATTCCCCAGTGTAAAATCCCTGATGCCTGGTTTCTGGCAACAAACCTGCCTGGATCCCTGACTGGGAACCTGGCTGGGTTTACGCAGTGGGTTTTCCTCCTCTTTGTCAGCTGGGGAGAAAGCCCCCTCTTGCAGTGTTCCCTCTCTGCCACAAAGACAGCACAATCCGGGTTAACCAGGCACCTCTCTTCCTACGTGCTTACGAAAGACGCGTGTCAGATTCTCTGGGCACAATAAATGGGGTGCATCAGGTTACCAAGCCTTACTCATCTCGCAGGGCACTCACACATGGAGCCTCCACCCGCAGCTCAGAAGGACCTCAGGCACCCATGGTGCAGCAAGGCAGCTATAAGGCATTGATTGCTCATGGTGACCTTGCTCCCACAGAGGGAAGGTGCCATGCTGCTTTGGTGACCATCACAACCATCACAGAGCCACAGTAAGGAGAGAGCACCTCTTCGGCAGCCCCTGCCCGTTCACTCCACCACTGCTCACCATCTCCATTGCTGACTTCACCTAACCAGCCCCTTACCTCCTCCTCTGGTGTTACCTCCCAGGCTCAATTTCCATAATGGATGCTCTTGCACTCCCTGCCTTCACCCTGTCTCACCTCCCCCTATCCACTGAGGACATAAGATACTGCTCAGCAGAGCTCCCACTGACTCTGCAGCTCTCCTGCACTGGTGCTCAGCTATGGCACATGAGAGCACTACCTGTTGCTCCAGGTCATACCTCAGACACCCATTCACCTAGCTGCCTTATTTCCCGCTTACCCTTGTCACCCACCACAATTAGTATGTTTCTGCTAACCTTTGTAGGATATAGGAAACCATCCACCAAAACACTAGAAATCTGACAACTTAAGTGTAAGAGGAATGATGGGCCCCACTCCTTAGATCTTTGAGCAATGAAGAGGAAAGAGAAGAAAAAACCCATCCAAAATCAACACCCCGTGATACAGTTGTGCCCCATTCCTAATGGCTAACAATTTGTATTAGCTGCTAGGGCACTCTTTATGGCTGTTTTAGGATGTTTCAATTTCCAAGAAGCCTAATCTGCTGCCCCAGCCATCAGTGCAGCATAAGGAGCAGAACGGGAGTTTAGCTGGGATGAAATAGGGACTGGCAGCAGTTACATTAAACAAGATACTGCTGCAACAGAGCAAGCAAATAGTACGTGTAGATTGACAGACTGGTGAATTGGCTGGGTTAGATGATACCAAGGTCATGCACTCTGGATGCAGAGTCCTGAGTTTTCATCCTGTCAGGATTACCCTGCTGATGGACTATCTTCCTTTGTGCCCTTACCCATACATTTCAGGTGCTGAGTCAGTTAAAAGACTGCCGCGTAGTGGTCTTTGTTCTGGACTGGATTGTGACAGGATATGTTGCAGCAACAGTCATCAAGCACCCACAGACTCTGGACGTATAGAGTCTCTCCGAGTAAGAATGATTCCTGGGCAGAGCAGTCCAAGAGATGCTACAAGAGTATTTGAGATTTTAGAACTGACTCACTCCATCACTAGCAGTGAGTCAGCTAAGCCTCTGATACATATCTTGCTTTCTACCTACTGTGTTTGGGACTGCCTGGACCTTCATCACAGTGATGAAGCACAGACCAGCGGGCAGTAAGTGTCACAGACTCCAAGATGAACATGAGGCTCATACTGCCTAAATACTACAAGGTACAGGGTGACCAGCTAGGACAGTGTTAAAGAATGAAATGAAGATGGGTCTGGCAGATCGTTAGCATCATTTATTCACAAAGGTAGGGGATCAAATGTACTTCTTGGTGTAGATCATGCCACCTCACTTGTAGTAGGTATTGACTAGCATGAAAAGGTGGGATAGTGGTACCTGTCTGGGTTACCTGTGGAAAAACTGGTCACCAGGTTTCATGGGTTTGCACTTCAACTGGTAATACTAACACCCCAATTACATGTTGAAGGTGTGAATGCTGCTCATTACCGTGCCTGTAGTTACATGAGCTGTATGTGTGCCATATAATGTTACTGGTTTTGCAGTGCACAAGCAAAATACCACAATATTAAAAGGCCTCTGATCTTTGCTCCTGACTGTAGAGCAACCCCATTGCTCTACGTGCACTACTGCTGATTGGTATTTATTCTTCTTGGCTCCATCCTTGTCAAGGTGGAAGAACAAAGGAGCCTCAGCTTGGTTTGCTGTTTTCCTTCTTTGTGTTTATTTCTTTGCCAAGGCAGAAATAGCTATTTGGACAGAGGAAGCCAAGTCTCTTTCCCTTTTTTGCTCTTTTGCGCATGTTTTACCTCTCAAGTATCTGCATAAAGGGTCACAGTGGCATCAACTGTACATATTCCTCTGAAGAGTCAGGGGGAAGTGCAGCTGCTGGTCTGGTGGCTCTCCCACTCACCCAGCTTTAGCCTAAAGCTTGGGGTTTTGCCTTCTTTTTTCACAGGATGACTTGCATAGAATGGAGAGACATTCCTTCCTAAATGTTTCCCTCTTCTTTTATGTTTCTTTGTCTCACTGTGCACAATAGCACCATTAACGTCAGTAGTACAAAATAGTTACTAATCCTTTGCAGGCAGTTCCAGAGTTGACAAATTTAACCTTTACAAAATCTCAAATTTGAGAGAGAATCTCAGAGATCAACTACAAACTCAGCATCTAAAATGAGAAATCTTGGGTTATCCCTTGGCATAAATTGTCTTGAGGAATATATGGCTTAAAATGTAATGAAACAAACGGGGAACTGAGCTGAAAACCCAGGTTTTCAAACCTGAGCTTCCTAGCTGAAAGGTATTCATAGATACTTTTTTCACTGATTTCTTTAAATTCTGTTATATCAGAAATTAGAAAGAGCTACATTTGGATTTAGTTTTGATTTATTCTTACTTCCGAGGTAATTTTATGAAAAAAGTTTACCAGATAGATATATTTGTCCTTCAGTTTACAGAGCCCAGGAAACCAACATTTGGATTCTTTTTCATATACATCTCAATATTAACAATATTATGCAAGAAGGATAGGGACTGCCAGCTACTGCAGTCGTGGTTGCTAATATATTTTAAGGGAAAATCCTATTTTCAGTTGCAATTTCCCAGTCCGTATCACTCCAGATAAATACTTGGCTGAAATCATATTGGATTAATTTTGGAAAATTTCTGAT
Source organism: Psilopsiagon aurifrons (assembly GCA_025447955.1). Classification (NCBI taxonomy): domain Eukaryota; kingdom Metazoa; phylum Chordata; class Aves; order Psittaciformes; family Psittacidae; genus Psilopsiagon; species Psilopsiagon aurifrons. Next base: position 5,109 of record JAOEHY010006051.1, on the reverse strand, counting down.
GACATTGTAAAGCTGTAGCTGCTGATGGGGCTAGAACATGCGTGTGTGTTTGCATATTTGTGCATATTTTCCCATTATCCCTTGTCCTTTTTTGAAGCTGTGCTATGCCTCAGCTTTTGAGCTGCGCTAGGATTTTGGTAGAGGAAGGTGTCACAGCGTTAGGAATGTGCTTTTTCCTGTTTTTATAGGAACTGGGGTTAATGGCTGTGGATGAAGGGAGGGAGGCTGAACAGGGGTTTGAGTCAGGGCCTGGCTGAGCAAGGAAACTGGAGCTATGAGTCACATGGGAGGAGACTGGGGCTGGCTGGGCTCAGAAACTAGGTTAGGAACCAGCAGAGAGAGAAGGAGTGATCACAGGGGATCACAGGGTTAGGCTATATGGCACATCTCCATCATGATAGCTGGGAAGGGTTTCCGGTGTTCCTGTCATGGGCCCAAGCTCTCCAAGGCTAGTATATGGCACTTACCTACTCCTACCATACTCCTTGATATAGTCTTTCACCACATGATTTCCTACTGCTTTCTTCACCGAGCTCCTGCCTCATTCACTGCACAGAGTGGATGTTATTCCTCTGCTTCATTCTCATCATTCAGTGTAATGGCCCTACATCCTATTTACTGCTCACTATTCAAACCCTGTTCCAAAGATAGAATAATTAATTTCCTCATGGGCTGTTCCTCATGGGCACTCATCATTACAGTACTTCATAAATAGTAATTCATTCATTTTCACAACACTCATGTGAGAGGTAGGTTGGTGTTATTCCCATTTTTCAAAAGGGATACTGAGGCAACCAGACTTTAACTAAGGCCAGCATTTACACTAATTGTAGATGATTGAGCTACATCACTTCACCCTGGTTTGTCAGAGTGCTCAGCATTGCACAGCCATGTGTATCATCAATGCACAGCTCAGAAGTCATCATGAGCGGAACTTGGGAAGGAAGACTGATGTATGGCAAGTCAAATGCTCTCAGAACATAGTGACCATAAATGAACAGCCTGGTCTCGGTGTTCCCACAGCATTGCAGATGAGGGACCTCAGCCACAGAAGCTAGGAGAAGAAGATTAATGCTACCCTGTATGCATACCAGAGCTTAAAGAGAATGAGACATTTACTTTGTGTGTAGTTTCATGGGCGCATAAAGAATGACCTTAGATGATTGAGGTCCACCCCAGGTCCTGGAGGCAAGCAGCCACTGGCCCCTTCTCTCACACTTCAGCCCTCCAAACTCAGCCCAGAGTTTCCCAGTCCTATGACTGGGAATCTCAATCCCCCCTCCCTATGCCATCAGTTTATTTTTGTCACTGGGTTTCTTGCCTGCTTTTTGCCCACCTCAGTTCCAGTCCCTGTTGCTCATCCCCTTGCTCTTCACCCTGGCTTCAGTTTTTCTCCCATCCCATGAGGCAGTAAGTTACAAAGCTGCACCACTGGACCTCTTTCCCATGCTCCTTGTCCAACATACGTGCTTCTCACCAACCCAGGTTGAAAGTCTTTCTTTCACAGTCTCAAATTGTTGACATCTAATCTCAGGTTCCTGCCTCCACTTCCTTCCATTCTTACATCCCATGCCTAAACACGTGCAACCACAGCGTTTGTGATCAGCAAAGGGGCAAGTTTTGCTCAGAGCCTGAAACCTGGGGGTTGGCATGTGCTTGGCGCAGATGGAGCCTTTGAAGGACATTGCTGCTAAATTCCTGAGAAGTGGCATGTGCTTGGTACAGATGGAGCCTTTGGAGGATATTGCTGCTAAATTCCTGAGAAGTACCTACTTAACTTGAGCAAATGCTAAGCATTTGGCTAAAGTCAGTCTGTTTTCACATTCTTGACTTGAGGGTAGGTCCCTTTCTATGCCAAATGTAATGTCCGTGCTCCAAGGGATGGATATATCAGAGTTAATCGATTAAACAGTTGCAAAGACTTTTTTGATGTGGGCAAAACAATATATTTTCTATAATCTTGTTCTTGGAAATCACTGAACTATTTTCACTGAAATTTTAGAACAACAAATAAATCAAAGTGAGGCAGACATCCAGCACGGGGAATTTTAGTTGAACACTTAAAGTCTGGCACAGTTATATGCAACTGAAAAAAGGGGTTTATAATGGGAAGTGTCAAGCATTGAGTATAGGTGGTACTTCCAACTCCGCCTATAATACAGATTGGATTAGGTGCCTGGTTCTGTTCCCAGGGCATTCTGGATTAAACCATCTGACTTGCAGTGGACTAGGAAGAAGTTCCTATTTTTCTCAGGCTAATACATTTGTATGGCATTTTTGTCCCTACAAGAAAGAAAGGAAAAAAAATTAAAGCCGTGCCGTTTATCTAGAAGATTTATTTACTGATATTGGCAAGGAATGCATAATTTGCTGACAATATGGAATGGATGATTATGGCAACCAATTTTATGAGAGTCTTATAAAAAGAGAGGCTTAATAATAAAATGTTAACAATTAGAATTTAAAAATGAGTCAGCTACACAGAAAATAAGACAAAGGCAAAAAGAAAAAAGGAAAACCTTTCAGAGCAAAATGTTTTATTTCCATTTATTTCCAATGCTTTGCAGATGTGTGTGGGGCAAGTAGGAGGCTAATATATCTCACTTTAGCAGTACTAATTGTTTGCATTATCACAATAATCAAATGCAACCATATTAATCTCTGTGGTTATTAACTTGATTTTTACACATTAAGATTTAGATTTAATCCCCTGGGACCATCTATTAATGCTTTTAAAGTTGAAGGGTTTCAACAGTTTTAAGGTTTTTTCCCCTCTTTTAGCTGCAGGCAGTAAAATTTGAACGTGTGTGGAGTTTTGTATTTTGCATTCCTGTGGGATTTTCAGAGACACTGCTGTCAAGGACCATGAATCATGTTAATACATAGCAACCTCTACAGCTATTAAAATGTCTGCAATAATGTGATTATTTAAAAACGGAAAAACTAATATCTTATGTATTACTTTAAGATCAACCCCCCTTTTTTTTTTAAGTCATTGGAAAGGGCTGCTTTTGGGAGGGGGGAATGGAAACAGTGGGAGTCGCTAAAATGTGAAATGTCTAATCCACTGAGAAGAGAAACTTCAGTTCCTTTTACAAAACACATCCTTACCAAGTTTATAGTCAATGAAGCATAGAAATGGCAAAAAAAAAAAAAAAAAAATCAAGACCAATAAGCATGAAAAGCTATTTTATTTTTGTTTAGCCAAATAGTAGTTAAACCGACCTGCTGGAACAGTAACTGATTTCATGCTTTCATGGTCACTGAGTGATGACACCCAAGCAGAAAACTGGGCATGGAGGTGCTTTTATGAGATGTCAATGTGGAATGTAGTGCTAGGACTGAAAAATGACAGAAACTGGTTAAAAATTCAGTTTCAAAATGGGTGTATCAGGTACATCATTTGCAACTTATGTAAACAAGAAAATACAGTAAAGTGACCCCATGAAAAGAGTAAGAGGAGTGTATTGCAGCTCTAGTTACTAAATGTTAACTCCAAAGACAGATACGGTAAGATGCTGGTTTTGACAAGAAAGAAAAAAAGAGTTTCTCTGATGATGTATCTTGATTGCAGTTGACTGTGCATATCCATGTCACTTTTCCTTATGAAATCCTGCCTTGGCTATCTGTTCTGTTAGGCAGCCTTCAAGCAGCCACTCCTTGATTTCACATCTCCAAGAGGGTGCAACCTTCTACAGCTCCTCTGTCGTTTCTGTATCTGCTTTCCTGAATGTTCTAGGACCTTCTCCTCCAGCAAATGCTCTCACATCTTACGTTGTTCAGGAGTTTAGAGGTTTGTGCTTGAATGAAGCACCACAGAGGGCAAAAATGTCCCTGTCCCAAACAGCAATTGAAAGACACCATGGGTAGGATGTAATCATTTTAATAGGTGTGAATTCAGCTAGTGCCAACTGGTTGAGTGGCATTTTATAAGGTGTTAAACAGGTCTGAAATATGGAGCTCTGGTCTTTCAGTACACAAGTGGCCAAATACAGTGTGATATATTTTACTGGGCACTCAGAAGAGTACTGTCACGAAAGAAAGGGCTCAAGTGCCCTTGTTCAAGGTCAGGTGGGTTCCTCAGACAAGCATTTTAGCAAGCTAGTTATTGACACCACAGCAAATAATTTTAGATTATGGAATATAGGCACTCCATTAGCATTGTTTTAAATTGCACTTTCTGTTTTGTAAAATCAAAAAAGAAATTTCATGGGGAAAAGAAGTCTCACATTCATGCAACATTAATGTTTAGGGAATAATGTGGTGTTTTGCCATGTTAAAAGAATTATTACAAACCTTTCATTGAGAAGCTCTAGAGATCTCGTACTTTGGAAAAGAGACTTGGTAATTGGATGTGCAGGAGGGGGAAGGAGATGAATGGGGAGGGTGTCACTTTTGGTGACAGCAATGAACTTTTTTTTTTATTCTTGTGAAAAAAGACCCTGATCCGGCCAAATTAGAAGCCTTTGAAAAATCTGAGGAGCAGCTAGATGCAGGTTAGTGTGGGGCATGTAACTGGAGCTCAGGGTAGAGCTCTCTGCTTCCCTAAGCTGAAGGAAGAACACCATGAGCTCATGGACACACAGACAAGAATGCTTGGAGGAGGCAAATTGAATTTCCATGTGCCACTTCCAGTGCAGGTATTTTTCTACTTTCATGGCTCTTCTTTGTATTACCTGCTCACCCCCGGAATCTTGAATGCTATCAATAAATATGGGCCAGCTCACATCTTCCAAATCTCCACATAGGGATGATCTCCTTTCCCAGCACCACAAAAGTCGCAGCGATGCTCACCCCCCACCCGACTTCACCAGCCTGCCTGCCCCGGGGAACAATGGGGCTGAGCTGCCTAGGAGCCAGGGTGAGAGGTCGTGGCATCCCACTGAGCTGCCAGATTTGGGGGCAGATCCCACGGCCTCTACTGCACTGAGCCAAAAGCAGGTCTTCTCTTGCCCCTTGCAATCCTGGCAGGGAATCTCGGCAAGAGGAGCCTAAGAGGGATTTCTTCCTCAAACCTCACCTTTCCCAGCCTTGGATTTGGGTTGTTTTTTTTTTTTTTAAATTCTTTCTCTTTTTTTTTTTTTTTTTTTTTTTTTTTTTTTTTTTGCA
>JAOEHY010006049.1:10668-21811 GCA_025447955.1 Psilopsiagon aurifrons | reverse complement strand
AGAGAAGCTGTGGCTGCCCCATCCCTGGCAGTGTTCAAGGCCAGGTTGGACACAGGGGCTTGGAGCACCCTGTTCTATGGAAGGTGTCCCTTCCATGGCAGGGGTTGGAGCTGGAGGAGCTTTAAGTTTTCTTCAACCCAAACCAGGCTGGGATTTCTTTTACTTTTCTTGGAAAATTCAAAGACTAAGAACTTCTGCTGACAGCGGTGTGCAATAGGATGATCTGTAGTTAAGTTGAATTAGTGTCATCTTTGGACAAGCTTAATGCTGAATTTGCAAGGCACTGTTGCAGTAACTGTGCGTTTACCCTGAGGGTATTGAAACTCAAATTGTAGGCCGGATAAAAGCACCACATGGCTAACTGGGGGATAAAAAAAGTCAATGTGAATTAATAGTGAAATGAGCACGATGCCCAGGACATCCAGCCCTGCGCAGTTCGGTGCAGATAGCAGCAACAAAAATAGCTCCGTGACAAATGGCATGGATTGCTTCCTTTTCCTGAGGCAGGATGACATGGCAGTGCAGATCTCTATCCCTTTTGCCCTGCCAGGGAGCACGTTAGGATGAATAATGAAAGGGTGTTTGCAGGAAGGGAAAACTGACTCTGCAGTTCAAGGCACCTTCACAGTTAATGCTGGCTTGTAGGCTTGGTGCAGCATTCCCAGCCAAGAGTATCAAATTCCCCAACCTGCTTCTGAGCCAGGGGTTAGCAATGCTATTTCCAACCCCAGCCTTCTTACCAGAAGTGAACAGTGTTAGCAAGATGAAAAGATGGTCCTACTAGGATCTAAATCTGTACAGTGTGCACTGTTCTGTACAGAAGTTACAAGGGCAAGATGTCCTCTAAATTCTGTCCCATGGGTTTCAATATGCTGTTAATTATATGTGGATATTTGTCACTCTTTTGAAGAAACTTATGTACTTCTTTGTATCCTAATGTTTAATGTTAAAAAGGAAAAAATCCACTGCTAATGGGCACACCTCCTAACTGTGTTCTCATTATAGTTGAAATAATTGTAACAAAGAGGATGCAGCAGAAAAGCCTTCAGTTTCCCAAGGAAAAACCAAGTGTTTTCAGTAGACCTGGTGCATTTTGTGCTGATGTTGCCATGGGAATCACCATGCCCCTGCTGCTGTTGTCTCTTGCACTAGTTAGTTGAAGTTAATATTACTGTAGTTGTGTAGGAATTACACCTCTTAATGATGGCCAAACTTAGATACTTCATGTGTGTGTATATATGTATGTAAATATATATATAAAAATCTTACTTCTATTATAATATCTCAGATATTTATGTGATATGCCTATAGAATGAGCAGGACAGATTTGTAATACCCCAAAATATCCCATATCCTGCCACTTCTCTGCTTCTGCAGGCAGTTTGCTGCCAGACAAATACATGGGTGCCTGATCGTCACTAAAATATGAAAAGCTGGCTGTTATCTAAAGAAGGAATTGTACTGATACCGCTTTGGTTGTGTGACACTTTGATCTGGAATTGTGAAGGACTCTCTAAACAACCATTTGTGGAACAAAAACTTTTTACAGCATGGAAACAGATGTGTGTGTCTGTGCTGTCCTTGGCCTTGGCTCAGCAGTGATCAGACACCACGTCTACACTAACTGTAACTGCAGACTGGGCTGGGGCTCTGGTACCATTATCCAGTAGAGCTGCTTTTTATCAGGCAAGGTTGGTTTGGGAGCACTTTGTGCTAGGCAGCAGTGATCCATCCCAGTTGTTTCAGAAACTGAAGTGATTTTTCCACTAGGGTTTAACCACAACATGGGGACAGTTGATTTATTGCAAAAGAAAAGGGATCTTAGATTTCAGGATGTATGTCATAAGGCTCTTGAATAGCATCAATGTATGATCACTGAGTATAGCTACTTCCCTGAGTGGGATATTATTGCTTTTGTAATGATGGGAGTACAACAAAAATGGGCTGTTGGTGGATGAGCATCTGAAAGCATACTCTTGCCCCATTTCTACCCCTCTTGCAGATAAACTTGTGCTGGTTTATAACGTTGAAGATAATAAGCTTCTTACACGTTTTGAGTGTTGACCCCCAGAAGACAAAGCCTGGTTAAGCAATTAACATATTGAGTGCCAGACAAATGGTATTGTTGTGTTGCTTGTGCCAGTACCACTCCTGGGGCTTGATTTAAATTTTGCAAGCAGCTCAAGCACTGCTAAAAATAAATTCATTTGTTCATAGACTTCTTTGACAACAGCCGAAGAAAACCACATTATCATATTTTGAACATAAGGCACAAAGCCAAATAAGCACTGTAAGAGCTAAAATTTGCTGTTCTATGGCTGAGATTGGTTATGGGTCTGCTCTTTCTCCCTCCCACCCCCATTTTTCCCTTTGAAAACTCTTTTGTGCCAGTGTGCTCTTCCCAGAGTAGAGTATGTTGGTTTGCTGAGTAAACAGCATTAATGCTGCACATTACAGAGCAACAAGAGGCTAAAAAGTGGCAGCAAAGGAACAATACTGGGTGTAACTTCCAGCCTCAAAGATGATACTTGGGGCTGGAAATACAGAGCAAAGGCCTTTAGTGCACGTCTGTATATAAAAAGGAAGGAGGTAGAGCATTTTGGAATGTAAGCATGGTCAGGCTTTTTGCAGGGAACTATGAGAAGTGGTCCAGAGGTCACCTGGCCTCCCCAGCAATAGGGAAGCAGTGGGAATCTTCTCATTATTTCAGCACAAGAGCAAAAGGAGGTGGAGAAAGACAGTGAGGAGGACAGAGACCTCTGCTGTGGTGCCTCCCATTGTGCAGTACTGAGGTTTCAACATCCTGCAGCTGCAGAGCTCTGGAATGAGCACTGCTTTTAAGCATTGAAAATGCTGAGATGAAATGGATTGGCAGTGAAAGTAATACTGAGAATGTCACCGTGGGAATGGCCTGCCTTGCCATGTAAAATGGGCTTCCATCTCTGTCCCTAAGGAACAGGTAGGAAAGATGCAGTTATTGCACCAGCTAGCAGCCAACTCTGCCTGCTTCTAGACCCTGCCCTCTACCCGCTTTGCCAATGGAACAAACAGGAAGGCAAGTCTGGGGCTGTAGCTGTGGTGGAGCAGATGGACCCATACCCATGTGCATCTACTTGACAAGGTAATGGTTAATGAAGTCCTGGTGAACATGCTCTTACTGCTGGCAAATGGATGTATCCATGATCTGCTTTCACTTGAAGTCAAATGCTATGAAAAATGAGGGCTGAAACATATTCCTGTGAACAATGACACAAGGTGATTTAGTTTTGTAATGCTGTGAAGATTTAAAAACAAGAGCAACCAAGAAAGATCTCAACACCCCCCCAGCAACAAAACCTCTAAAGACTCACTGGTAGTGTCTAGGTCAGTAGGAGCTCTTGGAGCATGCTTTGATATAAAGAAAAACTACAATGCTTCAGTGTCAAGAAGCAACTGAAAATACCAAGGAGTGAACTTGAGGGCAAAGCAGGAGAAGTTGATAGTGCAGGCATCTCTCAAAGGGTGCTTGAGTAACACTTGCAGAGGATAAAGAAGGAATTTGAGGTAATGCTTCTAAAAGCTGAATGGATTAGTTGTTAAAACTCTCCCTGAAAGTTGTAATCGTACTGAAGCTTGCAGGTGGAGGGCTGCTCTGAAGAAAGAAATAAAGAAACCAAACAAACCCGATCCCAATAAAACCCTCCAACATAAAAACCGAACCAAAATAACTCCCAAAATCAAGCAAACAAAATGCCACCAGGATTTCTTGTAGGGCATTTTCCGGAAAGCAAGAACTAGGTTATGCTGCTCCTTCCAGTGCCAAAATAATGGCAAGAAATTGTAACCTCAGGGTTACCCAAGGCAGGGCATTTTATACTGGGGATGGCTCAGCCAATAACCACTGCAGGTTCTGGGACAGATGGAATGTGGCTAACAGCAAGAAAACTATTAGCAGTAAGTACAGTCATTATAATTGAAACAGAGGCTTCCAGGCAGCTACAAAGAAGCCAAGAATCCTGTCTGTGGGATTTTCTCTTATATAGGGCATTTTATCTTCATTTCTGCATGCAAAGGCTCGGTACTACAAATTACAGTGCTTCTAAAGATTTAACTGAGTAAATGAGATCAAATTTAAGACTTAAATTCCATTGTTTATGCCTTCTGTCTAATGATTTGTAGTGCTAAAATATACACTTGTTTTTTTCTTCATCTCTTTGGTTTTTCTAATTTAATCATAGTTGGAGAAAAGGGTTATATCGATGGTGGCAGTGGCCATTGTAATCAGGTTGACTTCAGGGGCAGATTAATATGGTTAGTTAGCAAAGAATGATTGTCTACCAGAAATGATCTGGAAAGTCAAGCAGCTCCTGTCTTGATGGTGACATTTCTCTGCATCAAGTTCACTGGGAGCAAGTTTTAGGTCTCAAAATGTTTCAGGTTGTCTTCTTCTTTGGCATCGTCACAAATACTGCCCGTGTAGGCCGGGAGGTTAATCCCAAGGTTAAGTGTGTTAAGGCTTTAATTCTTGTTTTGCATCTTAGTGTGAAATCCAGTTAGTGCTCTAAAAGCACCGCTTTAAAGGGTAACTTTGCCAGTTTAATGGCAAATCACTTGGACTTCTAATAATCTGTGTGTTGCATTTAATGTGCACTCTCTTGAAGTGAACTGAAGTGTAGTTTACGCTGCAATGTTACCCATAAAATACTTTGGTTTAAATTGCATGGGGAGAGTTTAGATTTTGTATTTTGATTTGTAATTACAATGGGATCAATGACTTGATGAATTCCTGGGATGGAAGACTGATGCAGACTATGTTGCTGTGAGTTTTACTGCTTGTTCTTGCTCCTCGTATAATAAGCACAGTGAGAGCTTGTCTGATATGAAAGGGAAGTGTAAAAATGTAGTGGCCTCCAAAGGCTGAGGAACTTGCTACACAAGTTCCACATGTAGCAAATAGCTCATTCATGCTGAAGGCTCCTTGTTGCTCATTCTGATCTTAACCAATCCATGCGTATGTCAAAAAAACATACTGACAAGAACCCTTTGCAGACAAACTTCCATGAAAGAGAAGACAAATACTTGGTAAAAACCAAAGGTGAAGTTTCCTTTGATCACTCTCTAAATCTTTACAGCTGATGATCACATGTTTACAGGCTAAATTGATAAAGTGTTCTGCTATAGATATCTTCCTGTCTAAAAAACACTTAGATGCCATTAGAAGTAAGGACTTCCTTGAGGGAGTGTTTGAATTGGAGCCCTGGCTGTTGAAAAGCTATATTGCCTAGTCTCATATTGTTTTAACTTCTAAGAGGACGCACTCCTTAGTTAAACTCCAGTTTTAAAGAGGTTTTTCATTGCTTGTGAGGCTTTACCTGTAAATGGAAAGGCAGTCAAATAATCTCGTTTTGTGGCTTGACACTTATGATCACTCTTCATTTCAGCTAGCATCATGCCTTCTGCAGATACATCCAGTCCAGAGGAGCACCACGTGCTAATGCTTCTTAATACTACTTTGTGTTTCTGCAGTTTGCCTTCCACTTGCCCTCTATGGAGATTTCTGAAGTACAGTTATACATTAAACACCTACTTTTCATTTCTTCGAGGGTTAAGTTGTATACGTATTTCCTCAGCTATTAAAAAGATCTCCCGCAATTGACTGAGCTGTAAAGAAACACGTGAATGAGTGCTCAGCTGAAGTTCCTGAGCCGTGGCAAGGGTGGACAAGTGTGCGGGTCAGAGGGGAAATAGGAGGTGGTTTGAAAGGCATCAGCTGTAAGGGAGGAAAAAAAGGAGAATTGGCTTATTTGTGAAATGATGTATGTACTAAGAATATTTTCAAATGCACCTTCAATATTTGTAATATTTGTGGTTTTCTCATAAGCAATTACAAATTACAAACAATTAACAGTAATGTGGGAAGGGGGATGAATAGTTGAAATAGGTAAAATGGTTTTGAGAGATCATAAATCAAAGCTATTTTAATCAGCTGTGTTTTCAGATTCAAGTCTTTATTCTGATGCTGACTTTAAGAGCACTCCCTGCTTAACAAAGCAAAATATTTCCTTCCCTTCCATATGGCTCTTTGGCAATATTCTTACTTAGATCATAAATTGGCTTCACTGCAGAGCCTAATTGCTTAATCTCGTGAGACAGGTATTGGTGCTGGACTCCACATAAAGCAAGTGGAAACTGCAGAGCCTTTTTAGCGCATTGGTGGGTTGTTCTGGAGGCAGGCATTTCACAAAGCCCTTCCTGCTACCTGCTGCAGGGAAGGATAATAGCAAACCTGGTAAACAAAGCTTCCTTCCTCTGTGTTCCGCTTGGCTGTTTTCTATTCAATGGGTCATTTTCTGTCCTGCTCTGTAGCACACACTGAGGGACTCATTCTGGATGAGCTTCTCTGCGGGGAGTGTAACTGCTGGGAGTGGAATGGTAGCACGCATGTCACGAACATAAGGCTTCTCAGGGACGCAAGAGGAGAAGGAGCTTCTTAACTTACCCTCCAGCTTCCCTGCTTCCCCTTCCCAAGATGGAGAGCAAATGCTTCAGACAGAAACTAAGCATTTGAGTTGCTTTGTGTTTGGACCACTGTTACTTGGGTATATGCAGCTGTATTAATGTGGTCCTTGAAAAGATGAACTTGCACCTCCCTCCCTTCCCTCCGCTAACACGGATGATTGTGCGTGGAGGATCACGATATTTCTCCTGATAATGATATTAATGATCATGCTCTTGGCTGAAAGTGCCCTGAGGTAGCTGCATCTGTGTGCTGAGGTTTATGTGTATTTAAATGTTTTCGTTAAATATCCAGGTATGGAAGGCTGTCCCAGGCTATGCAGGTGGTGCCACGATTGGGTCTTTATTTGCATGCTGGAGGAAGCGTGTTCCCCGGCCTCTTGCAGAGCAGCCAGATGGTATCTGTAACCTTGATGGAAAGCACTCGGCACAGGCTGGAGGGGCTGCTTTTTGTGAAAGCACGTGGGGCTTTTTATCCATTTCATTGCTGCAAACTGTTTTCAGACAATAAGCCCAAAGAGAACCTAGGGTACTAAAAAATGTGTCCTTGGTGGGCAAGGTGAGTGTGAAGAGGTCACGTTCAACCCAAGTGCTAGCCAACCTGCAGCACAGTAGCATGTGCACCAAGGGGTGGCTGGGCAATGAAATCAAGCTGATCTTTTACCAATCTCTCATCAGAGATGACTGAGAGTTTGGAATAGAAGTTTCTTGGCCAAGTAAGGCTGTAAACAATCCAGGCATAGATGGAGCAGGCTCTTTATGGAGACCGTGTGCCAGTAGCTGCACTTCCATGGTATTTATAGTAGAATATCCTAAGCTGTCTGTGGCAGACAAGTATTTTCTGCCTCATGGTCTGAGAGACATTTCTACTTGGGTTTAACAGTTTAGCTTTAACAGACAAAAATGGCATCTACTGTGTAAGGAAGTGGCTGTTTTCAGTGTTCCTGTCAAGGCTCAGTTAGAATTGATTTTCCTAACGTGGTAACTGGAAGTGTCTCTGTGTTAACACCTTTGTAAGGACTAAAGAGGCTTTGGTAGTCACTGCCATGTGAGCAATGCATTCAAAGAGCTGGAATGGAAGGATGCTGCTTATACCTGGGGAGAAGCCTTCCATCCTGAGTGTATACGAGGAGGCACTTGGAGACTGCATGTGGTTGAGCCACAGTAAAAGAGAGGGCATCTGCAGTATTATGCTCATCACTTAAGATAGCTAAAAATTGTTACCTTTTTTTATTAGAATTAGAAAATATAGGACAAAAAGGATGTGAACAGTTGTGTTCTTTGTGAAAAAGTGAACATTGTTGGTGCATGGTCATAGGTCTAACATCCAGTCCTTTTGGTAAACTTATCCATGCTTTCTTTTTAAGCAGTCAGTCGTATGCTGTGCTGTAATGCAGAGCTCTTTCTTGTTACACCTCCTTCCTCCCTTGCACAGCAGGATCCCTGTGCAATGGGCTGTGTTGTATCAGTGTACTTGGGGAGAATTGCCATAAACCAGTAATTCTCTGTTGTCAAGTACTCTGAGTTGGTCACAAAGGAACAGTTCCAGCAGTAGAATTGGCAATGATCTACTTCATTGCTATGGTATGCAATAGGGATTGGGCACCAGATGTCATTATATTTCTTTTCCCTTTCGAAATGGAGCCTGATAATGCTTTTTATATAACTGATATTGGATCTTGCAGCTGGTGGATCATATGCTTACTCTGTATTAACTTCATGTTGCCATTTCATGTGGGAGATGGTGTACATTCATGCCAGATCTGCAATAAGATCCACTAGTCTAAGTACCAGCCCAAATTGAGTTTGTATATAGTTCTGATAGGAGTTTTAAGTTTTATACTGTTTGGGACTTGAATTGAAGCTCTTTTCACTTTTGGTGATGGGAAATCACATCTAAGCTCTTCCTGCTTTTCTGCAGTCCAAATGGGTTGATGCTGGGGTTTTTGTGGCTATGAGTACACAGCAGGCATGAGGATGGAATGGTGCCCAGGGAACTGAAGCGTATGAAACACTGGGAGTAATGAAACGGAACACTCTCAGTACATTCATCATACCATGAAACCAGTATTTAAAAACATGGCATCAAAGAATACTTCTTTCCCTGTGTCATGAAGTGATGAAGAGTCCTGAGACCTTAGCATGAGGCTGGTACCATGGAAACTCATGTGCAATTCTTTGGAAGGCTCTGCCTCCTGTTGTGGGCTTCTCTTGATTAAGTGGAGGAAAAGATGTCTCCTCACTTTGGCAGCAGAAGCACTGTAATAACACGAGATACTGATGCACTTTATTGGAAAAGAGCTGTTCATTTGCTAGAGACAATTGGAACCTGTACATCGAGTAAGAATGTCACGGGTAAAATACAGACTGCTGCTACTGAAAGTGCCAATATTAATGCATTTACATGCTTCTGAGCTACAGTTCCATCAAATAGCATGGGAATGTCAGCTTTTACTGATAGCTCTGTTTTGTTTCTCTTCTGTAGCAGAATAAACTGTCCTGTTCCAAGTACTGAACTGGTGTAACTCTAAGCCGGTACAACTAATAGTAATTAGAGATACAGTTCTGCATTATTCACCTACCAGTGCTAGCACAGAGGAATTCGTGATTCACATCTGACAGGCAGTAAGAAGAGTATTTATCCTGACTAGAAACTGTTTATTATGATGCAGATAATGCAGTGGAAATTACAGATTTCTGGTACCAGAAACTGGAGAGGGCATTTTGGAAAACTGGTTTTACCAAGTATTGAGTTTTGGTTAAGAGCAAGAGCAGTAAAGAGAAACAACCAATCTGGTCTGAGTTTATAGTGTTTGCTGCAGGACATGAGAAGTGCACTCATTTTTATTCTTGTTTCCGTACAATGAAACTTGTAGGTTAGCAAATGCTTTTGGATTGCGCATCTCTGGACCGCACACCCCTCTCTTGGGGAAGAGCATCCTCTGGCTTAGGGGCAAAGGTTTTTCCCAACACCTTTGCCAGGCTGTGCTGTGAGCTGTGCCTTTACTAGGGGTTGGTGATGACATTTTCACTAACTGCATGGAACAGACACACTGCAGTTTCAGGGGAAGAGCTGGAGTTGGACCTAAGGCACTGCTAGCCCTCCTGCAGCAAACCAGGGTGTTTCCTGCCTTGGAGGCTCTGATCCCACCATCAGAAAATGGAGGGAACCAAACTTCAAACTACCAGCTATGTGGATGACTTTGATTTTGCTGCAGTGCAATTTTGTTCCATCACCCATTTTACTTTCACTTAAAAGGATTTATCAGACATGCTTGTTGATGGGATAGCAGTATTAGTGTGAAGGATTTCAGTCCCCAATTATAAAGACTATCTAAAATGCCTCAGGACAAGTTCTCAGTCCTCCTAGGATGGAAAAACGCAAAGTATCTCATAACTGTTGACTCTCTGGTGGTTTTCAAACTGGCTTGGTGGTCTGGGCTGTGGGAATCACTGAACTACAGACCCCATCCAAGCTGTTGGAGGTGATAGTTCCCTTGCAGTCAGGTGCGATTCCTGTTGCTTTGTACACAGCCACTTCCCTGGGGCATCCAGACGCAAGGTGCCGAGGGGCCAATAGCCTCTGTGAGCAGGATGTGCACCTGAAATTGTACCTCCTTTCACATGGGCTACAGGGTAGACATGGATAAATGCAGGTTCCTAACATTGCATGTCTGAGTCAGCTTTGAAATGGTGATTTTGGCTGCAGCTTTGGCCTTGTAGGCTTGGGGAAGCTGGAATGTACAAGAATGGCTGGGTTATCTTTAAGTAGCTCCCACTTTGTAAGAGGTACAGCTCTGCCCTTTCCCTCCCTGCAAGCTCTGTATGCCTCAAGGAGTTAATGTAATAGCCAGAGGCTTCTGAAATGAGGGATGCTGCAGACAGGCATCTACTGCTGTTGAGAGCGTGTTGTATTTCTACGTGTATGCAATCAAAACCTCACAGGGATTATTGGGCCCATCAGTTCTTTGCTATTGAAGCAGCTGTGATACTAGCTGCTGTGCCTCTGCGGTACCAGACTTTGTTAACTTGTGTGTGGCCATGGGCTGGTGTTGCTTGATGTCACATGGTGTTCCCATGTGTGCTCCAGCAGCAGGCACGGACCTTCATAAGCTGATTGCTCCCTAGTTTCCTTCTGAGTAAACTGCTGGACCAAAGCAAAACTGGGAGGATGTGTGTACAGAGGGAGAGCGGTGTGAGTAAAGCGAGCAGTTCCCAGCCTCAGGCTGAACTAAACCTCCTCCAGGGTGAAGCCTTTGAGCCAGGGTCTGGCTTTCTGATCAGTGGGACCAGGCTGGGAAAGTAGTGGGGAGGGAAGAATTTGCCAGGAGCCACTGCAGTCCTGCCAGTGTGTTCTGAGGTTCTGCAGCATCGCTGCTCGCAGCAGTTCTGCTGTTGTTCTGTGCTCATTTCAGTTCTACTTCTGCTGCCAGGTTTTGGTGGTGCTAATTACTACTGTTCAGCCCCTGCTCAATTCCTATAGGCTTTAGGGCAGAAGAGATCATAGAATCCCAGCCTGGTTTGGGTTGGAAGGGATCTTAAAGCTCCTCCAGCTCCAGCCCCTGCCACGAGCAGGGACACCTTCCATAGAGCAGTGCTCCAAGCCCCTGTGTCCAACCTGGCCTTGAGCACTGCAGGGATGGGGCAG